>ML804304.1:125755-160995 GCA_009831015.1 Picea engelmannii | reverse complement strand
CACTTTAGCTTCATCATCCCCTTCCATTTCTTCCTCCTCTCCATGGTATGGGCCATTTCCTACTTCCTCCTCATCATTGGTATTTCAGTTTCCCAACAACACCAACATAATAAAAAATAAAAAAAACATAATGATAAACCACATGTCCGTTATGCTCCTTGAGAATAACCTATTGCCTACAATGCAATGAGGGAGAAGGAGGAATGGGAAAGAGTAGAAGAGAACATTCAAGTATTCAACATAAAAAATATACAAGATTACAACACATGGAAAAAAGACAAGAAAGAATGGGCTTAGAACCTACCTCTTCAACTCTCCAATGACGGTTGAATGTAACTATGACAGCCTTCAATCTCCCTTCCAAGCTATCTCAAATCTACTCCTCAACAACTAGCAAGAAGCCCACTCAAAACCCTAGAAAGGATGAATGAAATGAGTGATAGAATGAGAGAAAATGGAGTGAAAGAGTGTTTTAATCCATCAAGAAAACCTAGCCACGACTTCTTTTCCCCACTGAAACCTTGCCTTGGTCCTCACAAGCAATAAAATAAAATAAATCACTCAAGTCCATGGGAGCATGCACGGAATGCTTGGGGAATGTTTTTAATACTTCCTAGAGCACCCTTAGATAAACACTCTTGGAGCACTTCCCACAGGGGCAGGGAGCACCCCAAAAACCTCGAGAGCAGGCTCCCAAAAGTTTCTCTCAGGAGGGAGTGACCTGGAAGTGTGCTTTCGAGAGTGCTCCCTCTCGAAGCATGCTTTGGGAGTGAAGTGAGGGTGGGGGGAGTGGGGCGATCCCACACAACTCATACGAGGAGTTCCTAATGTTCCCCTAGGATAGCATAGTTGGGCCTTCTTAGCCCCGGTCATTCTCTGGAGGACATTATTAGGCTTAGCATTGGCACTTTTATGGTGTTTGACAAAGATATTGGCAGCTCCTCTGATTTGGACACCGGCCACAGTATTTCCGTTCATGACTTATTCGACTTCTTTTGTTACAAGGACGATTCTCCCTATAGAGTTTATGTCTCTAGTACATGTCACATGGTCTGTGGTTTAAACTTTACCTATTTGGCTTCACCCCCTATCAGGTTTGTATTTTGATCTTTGTTTTTTTTTTCGTTTTCAGCTCTAGGCATTCCTTCATTGTTATTGTTAGTTGTTGTACAGGAATGAGTTTTGGAATTTCTTATATGTCTGGACAGCTAAATTAAATTCTTTTAAGTTCCTTCGACTCTAGTACAATAGACCATGGTTTGAACTTTGTTGTATTATTCTTTGGCTACTTTATGTGTTCCCCTAGATTTGGAATACTTTATTTCAAATCAAATAGTTCACAGGGGAGTTTGAGATTTGAATCTAATGAGATCAAGTCTAGTAGTTAAAAGTCCATTCACATGGATCTAACTTTTGCTTTATAATTATGTATATTTTTATTCAAAAAAGGGGGAAAAAATAATAAAAGGCTCGGCTGTTGAAGATCCATTCTTGCATTTCTTTTAATGAATGTAATTGTTTGTCTGTCAGCAGATAGTTCAGATGCATAAGGCTTGGTTATCATTTGTGGCGCTGACAAACAGACTAGCAAAAGCTGAAGGGCCTACCAATTGATAGTGACATCTCTGACTGTTTACCAAAGCCACTTGACCAAGTAGAATGCAGGCAGGTTTGCCAATGACTTAGTGGTTCTTTCTGGTGGAAGTTTTCTTTATGTTATGATCCGCTCTCAAGAAGAACAGGCCTTTTACATAAAACAGTGCTATTCAATTTCAAGACAAAGGGAAGCTAACTTGGATAGCATCTTTGACAAGCCCCGTGGAAACTAATGTGACGCCGTTCTTTTTCTTTTTCAGCCCTTTTCACTTTAGAGCTGTC
Organism: Picea engelmannii; assembly: GCA_009831015.1. Classification (NCBI taxonomy): domain Eukaryota; kingdom Viridiplantae; phylum Streptophyta; class Pinopsida; order Pinales; family Pinaceae; genus Picea; species Picea engelmannii. The sequence goes on along the minus strand of ML804304.1, from coordinate 159,117 downwards.
AATGCAAAACATTTTCTAATTAATACACAGATAACCATAACAGTTTTGTTTTTTGCTGGTTTATGATTTAAGCTACAGCTTGATATTTGGGACAGTGATGTGAATATTATGTCTTTTCATTTTATGGTTTTCTGTCTTTATGCTGGTATGTAATGGCTCTCTTTGAAGTGACATATAACTGCTGCAGTATGAAATTCACTTGCTCAAAAGTTAAAAGGCATGCTTACTCTCTATTGTTTGCATAGCTAGAGAATGGCCATGTGCGAATGCTTAAAATCTGAGCTTGTTATCCATGTTTGAAAGGCACACTTATCCAATGCTTGTTTTCTCTTGAAAAAAATGAGACTTAATATTGTGCTCAGAATAATTATTTGCAGGTGATTATTTGAAAAATGTTTACTGTAGAAACACAATGCTTCATAACAGCAGTTTATGATCACTGCTCCTTTATTCTTAAAATGGTTGGAGGCTCCAGGATACTCCTGTAGTGACTGACTTGTTGGAAAGGTTTATGGGATTTTATAATTATTGATAAGGAGAGATAAAATCCTTCTCTTCGACAGATTTATATCACTATGCTGCTTCTCCTAGGCAATTGTACTATATTATTTTTAGCTTGAATGCTTTCATTTTGCATTCTGTATTTTGTTCAGCCTAGAGATTCATTTGGCACTTCCCTCTATTTTTGTACATAATTTATTTGTCAATCATAATTACTTTTTGGTTGTGTGGGGACATCACAGTGGCAAATTCTCACTCTTTCTTGCTCTCCCTGCCTGGCCTTGTTCAAATTCTTGTTTCAGTATTTATAATAGTTTGTTCAGTTGTCCCGCTGAAAAAAATAGTTTGTTCAGTTGTTGCTTACTTGTGAATATCAGCATTTGCATTGTGATTAGATCTGGTATTATCAAATTGGAAATAATAGTCCCATGTTCACGTACAAAACATTATTAATTTTCTATGCTCAACTGACTATACATGTTCATATGATCTTCTATTTTTAGTATCACATTGTAAAAGGAGGATAGCAAGATGGTACTTTGAATATATGGTTCATGATACAATTTCTTTGATCCTTTGACCTTACAATAAACAAGATATAAGGTTCTCTCACTTGTCTAAGCATTGTTTAGAACCATTGGCTCTCGCTATTTAATAGGTCCCCAATCTGTTATCATATCATCTCGTTCAAACACCAAGAGCAGGCTTGGAATTTGACAATCACCTGTCAAGATAAATTTGAATGACGGTTCCGTTTTCACAGTCCATAAACGTTTTGTAAAATACATCCCAACCTTCAAGATAATGATTCAATGCAAATGAAATTTCATGACTTCTACCTCTCTTTCAGAGATTGTGAAAATCATTTCAACATTAGGTTCAACCTCTGTACATTGCAAAGTTCTATGAATTTATTACATCAGATGATTACAATAGTAAATTTGCTCCTTTAGCTTCTAGATGTTTGTCAAGTCACTTACAAATTCTGCTCTATGATATGTCAAATCAGCGTGCATAGCCAACATTAGAATCTACAAAATCATGAAAATAACATAAGTTGAAAATCAAATATGCAAGTACACAAAATTTGAACAGCTGGAACACTTCATATATATATATATATATATGAAGTACAAGTATATACCGCAACTTGATACAAGTTGTTACAATTCAAGCACTCCAAACCCTAGCTAGGGCATCCATCAAAATATAAAACCCTAGTCACCAACCCCTTCTGGCTAGGAATATCTCCCAACTAGTGCTAGTTGCTCCTCCAAGGATCTACAACAAGCAAATACAACACATCAGCAAGTCCTCCTTGGTACCTACATTTGCATCACACAAATGTACAAGATAGTTTCCCTTTATCTTCTCCATAACAAGCACTCCAAGTAGTATCGGGGTTTCCAAATGCCACAAAACTGTAATTTTTTTCTCTCACAAAACTACAAGATCAAGTGCCTCCTTTACTCTAGGGTTTATCCCAAACACTAGATTCCCTTGTTTCCTTAGGTAAAAACCCTAACCTTAGTATTCTCTTGAATCTACTCAAGAACCCTAGTGCTCAAAACAAAAGAGAGAAAACACAGTGAAGAAGAGTACAAAGAGACTAGTTCGCTCGAGTTCGTACATCTCTAACACAAGTATGTGATTACATGAGTGAACAAGAATGAATGTGATTAAAGGACTCTCTCCTGCCTTTATTTATATGAAAAATGAGGGAGACCAACAATAACAGAGTAGACCTTATCCACAAGCAATTGAATTAAACAATAGATAGACCCACATATGAAGCACTCCAACTCCAAATGACACGTGTCAAGCTCCAAAGCATGTACGTCCAACAAGCAAGGGTCCCAAGGTGAGTACTTTGAAATGAAAAAGGTTCATTTCCTGAATATCCAAAATAAATGTGACAACATAAAATAATGCATATGGATTAAAATATTATATTGAATAAAATATGAGAAATGATTTCTATTATATAGCAATGTTGTAGATAATAATGGTGTTTTTTCTTGTTTTTTTTTTAAATGGAACTTTCGATTTACACTGGAAATATGTTATCAACAATTTTCTGATTTTTCTCGTAGTGTAGTAGATCCCCTTTTCGACTTATTTGCGAACAACTTAATTATATCTTTGTAGTGGAATTTTATTTTCTCAATTTAAGGTTTTCTTCAAATTTTGTAGCGAATAGATTTTTCTATAGTGAATGATTAATGAAGTGACACGGTGCCTAACAAAAGGACATGTCCCATCAACCTCGTGACCCATCAATGTTTATATATACCGTCATGTATATCATTGTAACAATCATATCATCTTTATCTTAATCAATTGTGTGTGTGTGTGTGATTAATGAAGTTACACAAGGTCTAATGATAGGACATCTCCCATCAACCTTGTGACCCATCAATGTGTATATATATTGCCACGTATGTTATTGTAACAATCATCATTTCTATCTTATTCAGTTATTTATTTGTCCTATATCGATTTTTGTTAGCTATTGTACATATGCTAGATGCTTCTACGATAAATGAATTTTGTTCATTTTGTTTACTAGACAACATGAACAAAATTCATTTATTGTAGAAGCATCTAGCATAAGGACATAAATCCATATAAGACAAATAAATAATTGAGTAAGATAGAAATGATATGACTATCACAATGACATATGTGGTGGTATATAAACACATTGATGGGTCACGAGGTTGATGGGACACATTGCCTTCCCTTTTAGAAATGTTTGTTCGACAACACAGGTATTCCAATAGAGGACGAACACCTTCAGTAACCACTCACACAACCAGATCAAATATCAACACACCAATGTTTTGACGTGGTAAAACCCTTACGGGGAAACATCCATGGCCCCAACCAACGCGGTCACTTGGAGCATTTAATTAATACAAAAGAAAAAGATTACAGAGAGATTTTACAAGAGAGTTTCTCACAATCGATCATCGACAAATGACCCTCCATGCTATTTAAATAGAGATCATGGACCAATTGGGTGTTAAGCCACAGATCAATGGTCGTTAAGATCAAGGAGAATATGAATCGTCAGATCACTCTATGTCGAGAACATATCGTGACCGTCAGATTTTCTAGCTACAAATGCATACTAATGCACAATAAAGAAACACACTTTTACCTAACAACACATTAGACCAAGTAGATCTTAACTAACTCCTAAGTGTCTAAATATCCTAACATCCCCTCTTAAGAACAACTTGGGATATGATTGAAGGATTTACAATATTGACACAATAGGAGAATGAAGGAGGCATCAGAGTTTATGCCTCCTTGATGGCAACTTCCTAAACTACTAACATAGATCGAAGTTTGAAAAACTTTGCTTCTGTAAGAGACTTTGTGAAAATGTTTGCAACTTGATCTTCTGTAGGGAAAAAGAGCACTTCAATAACTTGATCATGAATGAGCTTTCTGATGAAGTGCATGTGTAACTCGATGTGTTTGTTACGCTGATGTTGAACTAGGTCTTTGGCGAGCTTGATGGCACTCTGATTGTCGCACCAAAGGCTAGTCAGATGTTGTTGTTGGAGTCCAAACTCTTAAGGGATCTGTCGAAGCCACAAGGCTTCCTGACTTGCATTTACCGTTGCTCGGTACTCTGCTTCTGCTAAAGAAAGTGCAATAGCTTGTTGTTTCTTATAGGCCCAAGTGACAAGTCCTGAACCAAGGATGAAAACATAACCTGCAATAGACTTCCGATCATTAGGGTCGCTGACCCAATTTGAATCAGTGAAACCAACCAATAAAGGGTCCCCTTTGAATTGTAATGTATCCTGAATTGAACTGTACCATGGACATAGCAAAGTATCATTTTTGTTGTTTTCCAATGGCTTTCATGGGGTGTTTGCATATACCGGGCAACAAGACCAACAACAAATAAAAGATCAGAATGAGTATGAGTCAAGTATAAGAGGCTATCAACTAACTGACGGTACAGGGTGGCATCAACTTCAGGAGAAGTACATGTGGTAGTAAGCTTGACTCCATACTGGAAGGGAGAAGGGGTTGGTTTACAATCATCCATGTGAAAGTGACGAAGAAGGTCACAAGCATACTTAGATTGGGAAAGAAAAAATCCTTTATTGGTTTGTAAAACTTGGAGGCCAAGGAAATAGTGCAAAAAGCCTAAATCTGTCATTTCAAATGTCTTCTTAAGGCTGGTTTTCACATGGTTTAAAAATTTTGAGTCACTACCAGTAAGGATAAGGTCATCAACATAAAGGACAAGGATGATGAGATGGCTTCCTACTTTCTTGGTATATACATTAGGATCAAAATGGCATCTAGAGAATTCAGTGTCAATAAGAAAGCTGTCAATTTTGGCATACCAAGCTCGAGGAGCTTGCTTAAGACCATAAAGAGATTTCTTAAGGCGACAAACAAGGCTAGAGTCATTATGGACATATCTAGGAGGTTTTTCCATGTAGATTTATTCTTGCAAATCTCTTTGCAAGAAGGTGGATTTAACATCCATCTGATGGACCTCCCATTTATGTGAGGCAACAAGGGCAAGAACAAGGTGGATGGAATTCATTTTGGCTACAAGGGAAAATGTTTCATTATAGTCAATTCCTTCAACTTGGGAAAATCCTTTGGCAACTAACCGAGCCTTGTGTCTTTCAACACTTCCATCTGATGCATACTTAGTTCTGTAAACCCATTTACATCTGACAAGTTTTCTTCCTTTTGGAAGAGGTACAAGATCCCAAGTATCGTTTTCCATTAAATAATGATACTCTTCATTCATTGTTGTATCCCAATCTGGATGACCTGAAGCTTCTGCAAATGTCTTTGGATCGTGAATCTCTAAAACTTGAGCCAAAAGAGAAGAGGTTCGTTGGAACTGTAAACGTGTTCAAAGCTGATCTAAAGGATCATCGACAAGATCACCAGCTGCTTCTCGTGTTGAACGGACCCATCTAGGAAGTGGAGGAGCTGGTGCTGGTTCAGGTTCAAAGGGCTCGTCTGGAGGAAGATGAGCAGGCGGAGGTGGATTTTCATCCTCACTGTCATCATCTGAAGAAGAAATCAGAGTATGAACAGAAGAAAGCACAAACGTCGAAGATGGCTCGCAGGTCGAAGAAGGCACAATCGCCAAATTAGGCTCGCAAGCCAAGAGATTTTTATCAAATTTAACATCTCTTCTAATAATAATTTCATTACAATGTGATTGAAGAAGTCTATAACCTTTGACATATTCATAATAACCAACAAATATACACTTCTCACTTTTAGGCTACAATGGTTTCCTTTTCTCATCAAGAATGTGAGTCCATGCTATACTGTCAAATACACAGAAGTGATTTACATCTGGTTTAATTTTAGTCCAATCTTCTTCTGGTGTTATACTTTTAAGAGCCTTTGTGGGAGTGCAATTTACTATGTAATTTACACAGTTGATGGCTTTTGCCCAATACTTTAGATTTAATCCCTTAAATTGGATCATACCATTAGCCATTTCTTTTAATGTGCGGTTATTTCTCTCAGCAACACCATTTTGTTTTGGTGTATATGGAACAGTGTGTTGCATTTGGATGCCCTGTGTAGTGCAATAACTTGTAAAATTGTTGTTCACATATTCGCCTCCATTATTTGTTCTTAACCTTTGAATTTGATGTCCAGATTGTTTTTCTACAAGGGCCTTGTAGGCCAAAAACCTGTCAAAAACTTCACTCTTAAGTTTTAAGAAGTAAACCCAAGTACGTCTGGAAAAGTCATCAATGAAAGTTAAGAAATACTTGCACCCAGAAAAACGAGGAGTAGAAAGTGGACCACACAAATCACTGTGAACAAGTTGCAAAGGGCCCGAGGCGTGCCAAGAGGCACGTTTGTCAAAACTGTCCCGATGATGTTTGCCAAGAACAAAACCAGCATAAACACCATGTCTGCATGAAACATGAGGAAGTCCAGTCACCATCTGTTGATTACATAGTTGCTGCAATGAGCGATAGTTTAGATGACCAAACCGCTCATGCCAAAGTTTGCTCAAGTCATCGCTATGAGCAACAAAAAATGATGAAAAAGATGATGACCCAAATTTGTCAAACTTGTACAACCTAGTAATATCATCAACAATTCCAGTTGCAAGAATATGCTTAGGATATTTTAGATCCTTGATTACAACTTGGTGAGGTGAAAACTCTACGGTTTTACCTTCACCTAAATGAGTGATTTGATATACTGATATACGGTTGTAAGAAAGACTTGGAACACATAATACATCATTGAAATGACCATTATCTACTTGAACTGTTCTATAATAATAATAATAATAATCTATTTTTCAGGTCACGACCAAGCCAACACACCAAATTGGTGTATGAGACCCCCTTGTTTGTGGGACAAGAGACCCCCCTCCACCCAACGATTTGACTGGTAAAGTCTACGAAGGTATACATACCCTACCCCCCTATGGATTTGAACCCGTGACCTCTTAAGAGGAAACACATGTTCTTAACCATTAGGCCCACTCAGGCTGTATCACCACAACACTAAGAGATCTATTATCACCAACATATATTTTCTTGGTGTTACATTCATTTAGAGCAGAAAATACGTCTTTATCCTTAGCCATATGATAAGATGCTCCAGAATCAATAAACCACTCATAAGAAGAAGAAGTAGAAGTTGTATTGAAGGAGAAACCAGAAGCAGAAAGTGCATGTCCATGAGAAGAAGAAGAAGAAGAAGTAGAATCAATAATGATGTTGTGCTTCTTCATTGTTACTTCTAAAGATGCCACCTTCTTGAAACATTTGGACTCATCATGAACATGTTTATCGCAAAAGTTGCAATGTTTGTTAGTGTTTTTATTTTTATATTTTGTTCATTTGTCACCATTAGGAGCTGGAGCTGTCTGAGTGGGTTTGGGACCCTTATGTTGCTTGTTGTTGTAGCGGCGATGTTACTTCTTGGGATTCTTGGGTTTATCTTTCTATTGGGCGACTAAGGCTTTGTTGGAGGTACCTGCAGTGCTGATCACTCCAAGTTGTACAAGCTTATTTTCCTCTCTAATCAAAGCAACACAAAAGCAACACAAAAGGTTTTTGATAAGCTTTCCCTAGAACCTCTCTCATGGCATAAAAAGTAGATACAAACAAAAAATATGCACTACCTAGCTTAGAAAAAATAAGATAGATGCAACGCTCTTCCTCCATCTTTATCTCACATTCTTCACATAAAATTCTGAGTGTTTTAAACTTAGATAGATAGTCTCCAATGCAAGAAAAATCACTTGGAATTAAAGTCAGTATTTGATTTTCTAACTGTTATGCTCGAATAATATAGAGTTTACCAAACACAGATTCATTTTTTTCCCAAGCTTCATCCGGGTCATCAATTTCTGTAAGGTGGAACCTTAAATCAAAAGAGATGGACATTATGATTAATCCACGTGCTTCGTCACTCCTATTAGCCCATTTGACTTTCTTATCATTATCAATGAGTTATTTTTCCTTTCCCAAGGTAATCCGGTACAAGCCTTTACTTCTTAATAAATCTTCCATATGAGATTTCCATTCTAGTAAGCAAAAGATCATTGTAAGAAGCCATATTAAATATGTAGATAATATGGATTTAAAAATTGAAACTGGTGATCTAGATGGAATGATCTCAAAAAATTAGGTGGTTTTAAAAAAAAGACACTAAAAACGGATTTCGGATGTGAAAGTTATGCCCTTTTTAAAAAGACATAAACGATAACCAAATGACTACGTGGTGGTGTAAGTTGTTTTATGAAGTGATCCACTTTTATAAAAAGAAGTGGAGATCACTTTTACAATGAAGTTATTTTATGAAAGAAAATATGCATGCAAAATAAATAACTCTAAAATAAAATATTAAAGCTACTTAGAGTGATTCACTTTTATACTTGAAGTGAAATACACTTTACAATTGACCATGAACTTTTTCAAAAAAAGTAACAAAAATAGAGACTTGATCTCAAGACCTCTTACTTAATAAGAAAACTTTTAAACAAATGGATTAACAAAACATATTGTATTGTTTAACAAGAGGATTGGGGGTGTTGTTGTTGTGGAAGATGGTCTTGGAGAACGTGCTAAAAAAAACTATTTTCACACAAGAAAAAAATTTCATTTCTCGATGACAACAAGGGTTAGATCTCGGTTAGCTTACCCGGAAAATGCACATTTTCTTATCTGTTTCTTATTTTCCGAGATTGCACAGGGCACGGGGAAAAGATCATACACATATTTAAAAGAGTAGCAACCCGGAAACAAATAATATATATTCGAAATAAAACCAAAATAATACTCTACAAAAATTTAAAAATGGTGTATTCAGACTTTATACCTCTGAATCTGACTGAAATGGTCGTATCTTGGGCAAACATAAACCTTTTTGAGTGAAATGAAAAGTGTTCCTGACTGAAATGAGCGCTCCATACGTAATGGAACAGTCCTCTCAGCCCAGAAATATACGAAAATGACAGAAAATGGAGATGAGACAACTCGGCTTCACGATCTCTATCTACAACAGGGGTGTGTCTTCAAACATGCTCTGATACCATGTTCGACAACACATGTATTCAAATAGAGGACAAACACCTTCAATAACCACTCACACAACCAGATCAAAGATCATCACACCGATGTTTTGACCTGGTAAAACCCCTACGGGGAAACATCCACGGCCCCAGCCAATGCGGCCACTTAGAACAGTTTATTAATGCAAAAGAAAAATATTACAGAGAGATTATACAAGAGAGTTTCTCTCAATCGATCATTGGAAAATGACCCTCCATGCTCTTTAAATAGAGATCATGGACCAATCGGGTGTTAATCCAGAGATCAATGGCCGTTAAGATTGAGGAGAATATGAACCGTCAGGTCATTCTATGTAAGGAAATATCGTGAGAGTCGGATTTCCTAACTACAAATACATACTAATGCACAATAAAGAAACACACTAAGAAACACACTTTTATTTAACGGTGCATTAGACCGAGTAGATATTAACTAACTCCTAAGTGTCTAAATATCCTAACAATGCTTTGTCCAAGCATATTTATGTAAAGACTTATCTCTTGTTTTGGCTTGTAATGTAGTTTCATGGTTCTCTGTTCTTATAACTATCGTGGTTGACAATACAATATGATATGATCTTCTAAGCGTCGAACAAAATTGTCGAAATGTAAGAGGGTTTGACCAACCTAATTCGTTCCTTTGTTGAACATTGTGCTTACAAGAATCCAAAGATGAACTTTTATTACGAGACTCAATTGTATTGGCATTAATATTCTTTGGAATATGGCTCAATTATTTTTGTTTAGAGTGATGTTGTGTAACATCCAGTTCCACTGATCACACTTTCATACCACTGATTTATTCTTTGAGGACACTTGCGAGCAAGTGATCCGGTTAAAACATGATACTTTATGATTCGTTGATTTGGTTTATGAGTTAGAAATTATGTCGTCATTGAGTATTGAAATTTTGATATGTTATTAATATTGATGTATAACAGTGACATGTATTATGATGAGATTTCCTGAGTCTACAGGAAACATGACACAATGTTGATGCTTATGGTATCGACGAAATACCTTAGACTCCGGATTGAGTCAGGGAGTGGACTATTGACTTTGATTATGAGTACTTGATTTTATTATGCATGTGTTATGATGATGACTTCAGTTATGGATTTCATGTATAAGAGTTATTAATATTATCTTTGTCAGTGGATGTATGCATGGTGACGCTTGCTAATCCGACTCACATATGGAATAAAGGGGTCATACACATATATCAGATGGATCAGGGAGAAGTGTGGCAACGTCCATGCCACAGCCTAATAGTACTCTTCCCGTGACCTGAACTAAAGGTTAACGACTACCTTGTTCCTAAGAGGTTCACGATGTCGTGAGGACAGACTAAGACAGTGGCTCATGAGGATTTATGAGGGGTGCATAATAAGGCGAATTATTTATTCTTCAGTAAGCCCTTAGTCTCACACAAGGTTGACGAGTGGAGTATTGACTCTAAGCGTCGAACAACTTCCAAACTTAGTCAAAATGGCGATTGGTACCCTTGGAGCACATTGGTGTGTCTTGAAGGGCACGTCGCATGAATGAATTTATAAGTAAATAAGAATTTAGAAAACCTTAGAGAATAAAAATGAATGCTTAGAACTGATTAGAGAAAAGAATCTAAATTTATATAACTTATAAACAAGAAACATAATAAATCTAAGTCTAATTGTTATGCCTAAATGGATTTTATAGAAATGGGTCAAAGAGAATTTAGATTAAATAAAATCTAAAAGAGGGAGAATAAAATTTAAGACATATACACAATGTGTGCATGAAAATAATAAAATAAATTTTTAAATAAAATAAATTATTCATGAGGAAGTGTAGTATAAACTTAGAGTTAGAGTCCTAAGTCAAAGTAGACTCTAAATCCTAACTAAGAGAAGAGTCTTAATCAAACTCCAATTGTAAATTAGTTAGGAGACACAATAAATGAGGAATTGCAGAACTAAGGGACAACTAAGAGAAAATCTAGGAATTGATTGAGGAGGTGAGGAAAATTTCAAATTTTATTTATTTAAAGAAATTAAAACATGCACAACTTGAGGGAAGAATGACATGTATTTACGACGAATAATCTCTAAATTGTTGCCAATAGGGTGTAGAATTTGGATCCGTAGATTAATAATCAATTTATTAGGAGTATTGCTGATAAAATTACATTTAATTGTTTAGTGGATTAATTGTATACATTCTTAATTATTGTAATATTGATGAAATTGATTAATTGTCATGAATTTATGAGATTGGAAGATTATACTACTTGTGTTTAAATAATCGTTGGATGGGTGGGCGATGTAATTTGTCCTTATACTCTAAGTGATTCATGTTAAAGATTTCCATATTGTTTGTTAGTTGAGTATCTTTTACAATTGTATTAACTTGTATGTGCTACATTTTTTAAACAATGACTATAAATTACCCTATTATTATCATAAATGAGATTTATTTATAAAATGCTTAGTTAATGTTAATTTTATTATATTTTGTATTTGTTTATTTATTGACGTTTAGTTACGGGAGGGTCGTTACATATGGTATCAGAGTGGGTTCCATTCTGCAACACTAGACTCGTTACGACTTCCAATGCATTTTACTTACATTAAGATATATCGCTAATATAAATTGAAATTGTTTTATGGCGGGTATCATGGTTAGAGGATGAAGGATGAGTAGACGTCGGGGTACGAGAGGAAGATGAATCCCTCCTCCAAGTACATATACACTCGAGGGGTCTGTTCCACAGGGAGAATATCATACTACTGAGCATGAGCATGTTGCAGTGGACGATGTCATGGGTATGATGAGGTCTTTTCAAAGGATGTCAGAGGCACTGATAAATCACCTTGATCGTAATGAGGGCAAGGAATCTGTACCCAATGATGGTTCACAATGCCCTGCTGTAGTTAGTGGTAGTGTTCACAGAGAACTCGATAAGGTAAAATTTCTCGAGTTCTAGGGTTCCATGGGCAGTTTAGCCGCCGAAGCTTGGTTGACGAATATGACAATGTGTTTTTCATTGCGCGATTATATCTCCAACATGAAATTCTGCATGGGGGTTTTCCAGCTGAAAGGGAGTGTGCTTCTTTGGTGGAAGACACTTTTACCACAAGTGAATATGGCCATTGAAGATGTGTCTTGGGAATTGTTTGAGGAACAATTCCGAGAGAGGTACTTATCTGATGAGTTCATTGAGCGCCAACTTAATGTATTCAACTCTTTACGACGGGGCAGTCGTACAATACCTAAGTATGAGGCTAGGTTTATGGAGTTGCTCAGATATGCTCTACACCTAAATATTGAAAAGTTAAAGGTGAATAAGTTTGTGTTTGGTTTCAACTACAACATTCGTGCTAAGGTAAGGATCCTGATGCCTCAGACTTTGCACGATGCAATACATAAGGTTTTTATCGCTAAGGAAGAGTTGAACATCGAAGGACATGGTAGAAATCCTTCTATACAGACAAGACAGACGCCACTTAGAGCGCTGCAACAACAGATACCCATTAGACAGACTTTTGGGCACCGTGCAGACAAGCTACCAACCAGAGGACTTCGTATAGAGCACCACCGTAGCAGCAACCGCGTCGAACTTAGCAGCGACAGTAATATAGATTTGTTCCACAGAACATATCAAGACCTTAGAACCCTAGACCAACAGATTCTTCCTCTGGAACTAGGAGTACCGAACCTAAGAACTGTTAGAGTTTAAGCTATTATTAGGTTTCTTTTCAATTTACTAGATAACCATAGCATAGATAGGATCACTGAGAAATACACAATCACAAGAGACACATCATTTATCCTGGGAAACCCTCATGGGGGAGAAAACCCAGCAAAAAATTCCTTAATATAGATAGCCAATACAATGCCAAGAGAATAAACCAAACAATACAGAAAGTCCTCTCCCAAGTAGTGTGCCTCTCTCTCTCTCTTCTTCTCCAACTGCAGCTCCAAACTTGCGCTCTAATGATCAAGTGAGTAAGTGAACAAATGAGGCACTGGCCTCTCTTATTTATACAATCTGGCAGGTGTTGAACTGAGGTGTCTTTTCACTGGCAGGGCCGACTTCTCATTCTACCTATTACAATTAGGGTTTGACCAATCCGCAAAAGGGGATTTGGTCATTTAAAATACCTGAAATGATCAATCCGCAAAACGAGATTGTTCTAATGAATAATACATCAATAATAATATAATACTCTTTGCAGTTACAATATTTCAACACTCCCCCTTAACAACAAGGGTATTCTACAACAACATCAAGCGAGATAGAGGACAACATCATCAACAACATCTTGGAACATTGACTCGCGTATCTATAAATCATCGGAATTTTTACTCATCATCATCATTCACAACATGGAGCTAGAGTAGCATCATCATCTTCTTTAGCATGAGGCAAAAGTAACATCATCATCTTCTTTAGCATGCAGCTAAAGTAATATCATCAACATCTTTAGCATGAGGCTAAAGTAACATCATCATCTTCAACATTGACGCTGAAATAACATCATCATCATCTTCTTCAGCAAGAAGCTAAAGTGGCATCATCAACATCACCTTTAGCAAGAAGATAAAGTGGCATCATCAACATCTGCATCAACATGGATTAGTATAACACTAATACATCATCATCATCAATAACAACAACACAACACAAAGGCTGGAGCATCATCAACATCAACACTAGTTTGAGAGTCTTCAACATGAGGCTGGCATCACAACACAAAGATGGCAACACATCATCATAGCAAGAGGTTGGCACATCATCACAACACGAGGCCGACACATCATCACAGCACAAGGCTAACACATCATCACATCACGAGGCTGACACATCATCATAGCAATTAAGCTGACACATCATCACAAAAATTAAGCTGGCACATCACAACACTAGGCTGGCTCATCATCACAACAATTAAGCTAGCACATCAACATTTTGTGGTACTCTGACAGTTCATAAGGAGCTTCCTAGGAATCATAAGATTCCCTAGGATATAAAATCTTAACGGAGCTACCATGTGGTACTCTGACAAACTGTCCTTACTGGACCTTCGGGATCTGCCCAGGAATCATAAGATTCCCTAGGATTATAAAAATCCTAACAAAGCTACCACTATTGATCATGATACCATAGTATCATCAACACTACTCCCCCTTTCAAGGGAGGTCCTTTCGAACTATACAAATCTTGTCTCGAAAGTGCTCAAACTTTACACGAGACAGAGGATTGGTTAACACATCTGCAACCTGTTCATCTGTTTCAACATATTGGAGTTTTATAGCTCCTCTCTGCATCATATCATGAGTGAAGTGATACCAGATCTCTATGTTCTTCGACTCATCATGGAACACATGGTTTTCCATCATTTTTATACAACTTGGTTATCACATAGAATCACAGTGGCTTCCATCTCCAGATCAAATAGATTGGTCAACAACATCTGAAGCCATATGGCTTCACAACTGGCGGAACATGCAACAATGTATTCTGCTTCTCCCGTGCTTGGAGCAATACTGGATTTCTTCCTACTCTGCCATGAGATCATGGTTGACCTCAAACTGAAACAACATCCTGAAGTGCTATTTCTATTAGAAATACTTCCAACTCAATCTGAATCAGTTTAACCACTCAGTCTGAAGTCATGATATCTAGTATAATAGAGACCAAAATCCAACGTACCCTTAAGGTATCTCATCATATGTTTTGCAACAACAATGTGAACACATCTGGGTTCTACCAGATACTGACTCAAGGAAAAACATATATCTATCTTGGTATTCGTCAGATACATCACTGAACCAATAACCTATCTATACAGAGTAGCATCAACCAATCTTGACGAGGTATCTACCAGGAGCTTCAACTTTGTTTTCGTGGGTGTCTACATGGATATACATTTCAACATGTCAAACCTCTTCATTTTAATTGCATACTTCCCTTGGTTAAGGAAGATCTTCTCTGTGCTCTGCCAAACTTCAAGACCTAAGAGATAATGCAATTAGGTCTTCCATCAAACTCTGTAGCAAGCTTCTTCTGCAATCTGTGATGGGATTTTCTTCATCTTATCAAGAATACATCATCTACATATAGTAGTAACATCACTGGCTCATCATTCATAACCTTGAGATATAGGTTAGAATCAACTTTACTCTTGGTAAAGACAAAGCTCGTCAGGAAACTGTCAATTCTTTCATATCAAGCTCTAGGAGCTTGCTTTAACACGTATAAAGTTTCCTTCAACTGACAGACATGAGTCTTTCTATCTTCAATCTTCAAATCAAATTTTCTCATTACATTGTACCAATCTGGTACACTTGCTCAACTACAACTCAATCTACACAATCATGTGCTAGCTCTATGTGCTCTTTGCAAAGAACTATCTGTCTCACTGCTTGAGAGTATGCCCTCTCCTCTTTTTGCAACTATTCCTTCTGGAACTGGGACTCTGCACCTGCACCTGGTCTAAAGTTGAGAATGGTTTCTCCATTCTCACTGTGACTGCTGAAATCTAGGAGCAACTCCTCTACTCCATCATGGAAACAACTTCATTTGAAACTGAGAGTGGATCAATAATTGATACTGAAGGTAGCTCTTCTTCTTTCATGGAGATAACTCTATCTTTTATTATGGTCATGTTTCCATGACCCAGATAATGTACTGCACCGACTGCCACTCAATTTTGAATATGGGAATTGCTCCCCCTGCATCTCATACTATATATGAATCATGGTTGTTCTGGTTGTCTTCATAAATACTGGAACTATTTATTCAATAACTAGAGTAAGTGTCTCATCATAGTCTTCTCCCTCTTGCTGGGAGAATCATCTAGACACACATCAGGCTTTGTACATCTGCAACATGCTTGATCTGTATAGATCAATCTTGGAAGTCGATACTGACTTCTCTTCTAGTCTCACGGAAGAATCCATATCCTAGTCTTTATGTCTGGCTTCCTTCTTTGTTACTGAAACAAAAGAATCTTCCCAGGAGATTTCATATCTCCTAGAAGTTTATGAAGCTACGATCAAGTCTTCTCACGACATCTGTCTCCCAGTCCTGTAAGTTATCTCTTCATCTGATCCTTTATGAGATCAGGGTTACTCTCGATTTCTTTTGAGTCTACAAGGACTTCATTATCTTCTACAGGGTATACTTGGTGTTGAATACCAATTCTAAATATGAAAGATAGATTCAAGCTTCAAACGATATTTGCTTCTCGTTCTAATGTTCGGTCATCTTTGGAGCCTTCTACTCCTTTCAATCAATCTTCATATGAGATACTCTGAATCTCAAGAGATAGCTTCTTCTTCATCTTCTTTGGTACATGAGTGTATATGGTCATGTACATAGTCTGCTTCATGTCTCATATAATATGTTTCCTTCAACAACCTTCACTATAGTTTCCTCAGGGTTATCACCTGTGACCTGAAACAAGGTCAACAAGAAAGAATAATACTCTTTTGATAATAGCAGATAAAACAATAGCACAAATAATCATCACAGTAGCTCCTTTAGAGCTATCACTTGTGACCTGTCTGAAGTAAAGTTCAAAAGTAAGAAATACAATACG
This sequence comes from Picea engelmannii, assembly GCA_009831015.1. Taxonomy (NCBI): domain Eukaryota; kingdom Viridiplantae; phylum Streptophyta; class Pinopsida; order Pinales; family Pinaceae; genus Picea; species Picea engelmannii. The sequence goes on along the minus strand of ML804304.1, from coordinate 142,440 downwards.
AAATGAGGTCAACACTCTTATAGTGTTGCGATCAAACATTCCTCCATGGCAACCTGGAACTAACACAAGAGGTTTCTCCTAGAGGAGATGTTAGTTGTATCAGGCAAATGATTACATTAAGCATTTATCTCAATATGCTCACATGCTACCAAGTATAATACTTTTCAAGGACTTCTATCAACTATAGTGTTTACTTGTAAAGGGGTAGTCATTAACTTGTCATGTGCAACTTTGAATCTTATCAACTTAATTAATCAAACCTGGAACCTGGAGCCTTGTCCTCAAGAATGAGTGTGTTTCTTTTCTTCCAAGTCTCCTTCACTCAAGATGACGAGTGATTTCTTCAACATATCTTTTGTACTAAAACAACATGTTATCTTGACAAAAGGTTGGGTTAGAGGGTAACCTCTATGATCTCAACTTTAATCCATATAATACTTTGACTAACGGTTAGTATGATGGTCATAGCTTCAACATGCAACACTGATCAAAATAATTTCATAACAAATAGATGCATATCAGAATAATCAAACCTGAGTTGCATTATTCCTCTTATTGTGTTGGATCTTGAGATCCTTCTGCAACTATGGCAAGAGATCCCTTCTCCTACAAATACCCTTTAAATCTTACCCATTTAAACATGTGTGAGTACATACCTCTGATGGCATCATTTGGTAGCAACGATAATGATCACCAAATCTTAAAAACTTCAAGGGTGTTTGCAACTGCTACTACGGCTGATACTTCAACTAATATTGCAACTGCAATTGATACTGCAACTGATTCTGAGACTGCAACTTAGAGTTTTATGAGGAAACCCTAATTTTTCAAACTTCAAATTTTGAAATTCTAATCCAAGGGATATATGTGTTGAGTTGAGGTGAGTAAGTTGGTGCATTCAGATTTTTGAAAATCCAAATTTTATCCCTTCAAACTTGATCAACAAATTTATGGACTGGTGCTTCTGGTTTTCTGGTACTTCTGGCTTTCCGGTACTTCTGGTTTTCTGGTACTTCTAGTACTTTGTGAAAAGTAGGGTTTCACTTTCCGGGAGATCTACCCACTGAAATTGTGCGTTGAAGGTGCCAAAGAGTTCTTTGGGCTAGGGTGCACTTTTCTAGATGAATTTGAGGCTGAAAACCTTCTTCAATAAAAATACCTAATTTTCATGTACGACAACAATGACGTTTTTCTTCTTCTTGTGAAATATGCTCTCTTCATCTTATCTCTGATACCATGTTAGTGTTTAAGCTATTATTAGGTTTCTTTTCAATTTACTAGATAATCATAGCATAGATAGGATCACTGAGAAATACACAATCACAAGAGACACATCATTTATCCTAGGAAACCCTCATGGGGAAGAAAACCCAACAAAAACTTCCTTAATATAGATAGCCAATACAATGCCAAGAGAATAAACCAAACAATACAAAAAGTCCTCTCCCAAGTAGTCTCTCTCTCTCTCTCTCTCTCTCTCTTCTTCACCAACTGCAGCTCCAAACTTGCGCTCTAATGATCAAGTGAGTAAGTGACCAAATGAGGCACTGACCTCTCTTATTTATACAATCTGGCAGGTGCTAAACTGAGGTGTCTTTTCACTGGCAGGGCCGACTTCTCATTCTGGGTGGTTATAACCACCTTTAATTAATATGGGTGCCGACTTCTCATTCTTCCTATTACAATTAGGGTTTGACCAATCCGCAAAAGGGGATTTGGTCATTACAATACCCGACATGATCAATCCGTAAAAGGGGATTGATATAATGAATAATGCATCAATAATAATATAATACTCTTTGCAGTTATAATATTTCAACAAGAACAAATGTTGGACTTGTGGAGAACCCCACTATCAGAGAGATTTTCCTATAGAGAAGGCGAGAGCTACTGGATCAGTAGGACATGCAATAGTAGGAGATCTGGGCAAGGCCCATAGAATTCATGCAATGGTGAATAATCGCTAAGCCGAGCATCAATCTACAATGCTAGAGACTTCAAGTATGATATCAGATTATAAGTTTAGTATTTTGATAGATCCAGGAGCTATTGAGAGTTTTATATCTAGTGTTGTGCTCAAAAGAATTAAGGTGAAGGCAGTCGAACAAGACGAGTTTAGATATGTAGAATTGACATATGTACCTAAGAAAAAAGTTGGAGGAAAGGTTAAAGATTGTAAAATTAATTTGGGTGAATTTGTCGGTAGTGTATCTATTTTTGTTACAACCTTGTGATCCTACGACATTGTGATTGGAATGGATTGGTTAGAATCGCATAATGCGATACTTAACTGTAAGATGAAAAGTTTAAGCTTAATTGATGATTTGAGACAGAATAGAATAATTTTTGGAAGAAACCAAGGCATGTCACTAAGATTTATTACCTCCCTACAATTGAAGAAAAATATGCGCAAAGGATGTAAGTTGTACTTCATTTTAGCTCTTAACGAAAAGGGTGACACGGAAAGATTAGAACACTTTTTGTTTGTATCAGAGTTTGTTGATGTTTTTTCTTGAGGAACTACCGGGTGTACCACCAAAAACAGAATTGGAATTTACTATAGATCTAAAACCTAGAACATAACCAATTGCTAGAACGTCATATCGGATGTCGACACCTAAATTGCAAGAGTTAAAGATGCAATTGAAATAATTATTAGAATTGGGACTTATACGTCCAAGTGTATCATCGTGGGGTGCACCAATAATTTTTGTAAGAAATAAGGACGGGTTGTGGAGGCTTTGCATTGACTATCGTCAATTAAACAAAGCCACGATCAAGAATCAATACCCATTACCGAGAATCGATGACTTATTTGATCAAATGAAGGGAGGGACGGTATTTTCAAAGATTGATTTGAGATCGGGATATCACCAATTGTGAATCAAAGAGGAAGATATTCCTAAAACAACGTTTAAGACAAGATTTGGACATTACAAATTTATTGTATTACCGTTTGGATTGACAAATGCCCCTGGTGTATTCATGAGTTTAATGAATGAGGTATTCCGCGAATACTTGGACAAGTTTGTACAGGTATTTATTGATGACATATTAATTTACTCTTAGAAAAAAGAGGAGCACGATGAACATTTGAGATTAGTTTTGCAGTGTTTAAGAGAAAACAAATTGTACGGAAAGTTGTCAAAATGTTCATTTTATAAGGCAATGATTCATTATCTAGGACACTTTATTTCGGGAGAAGGTATTGTTGTGGATCCAATGAAGGTATAGGCTATTATGGAATGGCCATCATCGACGAACGTGTAAGAAGTACGTAGTTTTATGGGATTAGAAGGTTACTATCGATGCTTCATAGAAGAATTTTCAAAAATAACAAACCCAATTACAGAACTGCAAAAGAAGAATAAGAAATTTGTATGGTCAAAGAAATGCGATGAAGCATTTCAAAAACTTAAAGAATTATTAACGACACTGATATTAAAATCTCCAAATATGGACAAGGAATTCTTAGTATGCACTAACGCATCCAAGGAAGGACTGGGTGGAGTACTAATGTAAGAAGATCGAGTTATCGCATATATTTCATGAAAACTAAGAAAGCATGAAGATAATTACACAACACACGATTTGGAATTATTAGCGATTATTTATGCCTTACGAGTTTGGATACATTACCTTATTAGAATAAAAATCGAACTGAATACTGATCAAAGTGGATTACAACACATTTTTACTAAGAGCGACTTGAACGCATGACAAAACAGTTGGTCATAAATTTTAAGTGAGTATTATTTTGAAATCATGTATATTAAAGGAACAGTTAACAAAGTAGCAGATGTGTTGAGTCGGAGACCAGGCATTTTCTCAGTAATACCACTAAAAACGAACCTTCGGGAAACGATTTTAGCATTACAGATTGATGACGACTAGTACAAGGAAGTAAGGGACAATATCGAACAAGATACCATGTTGATACCTAGATATGCGGGTTACTCTTTGGACAGTGACGAACTATTAAGATATAATGGTAGAATTTATGTACCACCAAATGACTAAATGAGAAATTTAATTTTGAATGAAGCTCATCGAGAAGTGTATATGGCCCATCACGGAGTCACGAAAATGAAGGCAGATCTTAAACCACTATTCTTTTGGAAATGAATGAAATCTGATATAGTTAACTATGTGGCTAGATGTCTTGAATCTTAGCAAGTGAAGGCTGATCATAGACATCCTGCGAGATTATTACAGCCACATGCAATTCCTGAATCGAAATGGGAAGTCATATCGATGGATTTTATTGTTGGATTTCCATTGATGGCAAGGACAAACGATTCTATTTTTGTAGTTGTCGTCACTTTGAAAAAGAGTGCGCATTTTATTCTAGTTCGTACGACATATTAAACACCTGACATAACTAGAATTTTTGTTAATGAAACTATAAGATTGCATGGTGTATTGAGAAAGATAATATCTGATCGAGGATCGGTATTCACTGGACGTTTTTGGACTAGTTTCCAAGAGGCATTAGGCACACAATTAAATTTTAGTACCACATATCACCCTGAAACCGATAGACAAACGAAAAGAACAAATCGAATTCTAGAAGATGTGTTTCGTATGTATGTGATGGATCAACAGAAACGATGGGAAGAATTTTTATCATTGGTATAATTTGCGTAGAACAACAGATACCAGAGTTCGATAAAGATGACACCTTTTGAGTTTCTATACGGACAAACGTGTCGGACACCTTTGCGTTGGGATCGACTAGAAGATAGGGTCCTGGTGGGACCCGAAGTAATTCAGGAAATGGAAGATCAGATGTAAACCATAAAGAAAAGGATTAAGGAAGCACAAGATCAATAAAAGAGTTATGCAGATGTGCATCGTATAGACCGTAGTTATGAGGTTGGTGATAAAGTGTTTTTGCAAGTGAAGCTGCATAAGAGTTCGATTAAGTTTGGAAAGGGTGCTAAACTCTCTCAAAGGTTTGTGGGACCTTTCGAAGTTATAGAAAAGAAAGGACCCATGGCTTATCAACTAGCCTTACCTGATTCTTTGAGGCGTATGCACGATGTGTTTCATGTTTCATGTTTCAGTTTTATGTCATTATATTTCAGATCTGTCACATGTTATTGATTTGAGTTCATTTTAGGTATTGAATGAGGGTTCTCTCGTAGTGGAGCCAATCTGCATACTGGACCATTGCACTCAACAACTATGACGTTGATTGATTGATCAGGTCAAGGTTCAGTGGGACATTTATAGTCCACATTCTACTACTTGGGAGGACGCACATGAGATGCGCCAATAGTTTCCATATTTATTTTAAAAGTTTGATATATAGATTAGTAGTAGCTATATTTCTTGCTTTCAATATTAGACTATATGAACTTCTGGACGAAGTTTAAAATAAGAGGGGGTGTATGTAACATCCAGTTCCACTAATCACATTTTCATACCATTGATTTATTCTTTGAGGACATTTGTGAGCAAGTGATCCAGTTAAAACATGATACTTTATGATTACCTGATTTGGTTTATGAGTTAAAAATTATGTCATCATCGAGTATTGAAATTTTGATATGTTATTAATATTGATGTATAACAATGACATGTATTATGATGATATTTCCTAAGTGTGCACGAAACATGACACAATGAAGATGCTTATGGAATCGACATAATACCTTGGATTCTGGATTGATTCAGGGAGTGGACTATTGACTTCGATTATGAGTACTTGATTTTATTATGCATGTGTTATGATGATGATTTCAGTTATGGATTTCATGTATAAGAGTTATTAATATTATCTTTGTCAGTGGACGTTGGCATGGTGGCACTTGCTAATAACATAGTTACCAACTTAACGAGAACTCTATAGAGTTCTCGTTTTTGGGGGGGTCCAATTTTTTACTCTATTTTTAAAAATGGTTCTATCGGTAGCACCCCCCCCTCCAGTTTTAGGTGGTTTTTTATATTTTAAATTTTTTGATCCACAATATTTCCACATTATTTTTTTAAATGCTTATTTTTCATCTATTTTCAATTTTTTTCTAAATATATATATTTTATTCAACGGTGTTTTTAGTGTTTTTTTCATGCTTTAAAAATATTTCTTACCATTTACTTTTTCTAAGTTACGATTTTTCATATAATTTTGTCTACTTAATTAATTTATTGTTCCATACTTTTTAAATATAGTGAAAAACATCATTTTTAACACCTTTACTTCAATAAATCAAAACAAATTGTAGTTAAATAACACTATTTTTGAATATTTAGCAAAAAAATACACATTTTATAGCCATATATAATAGAAAAAACCTATACATTTTGGTACATATTCCTTAAAATAACATGTCAAATAAAACATTTTTGTGGACATAATTGAACAAAAAAAGTCTAAATTTTATAAAAAAATTATCACTTTCTTTCATATTTTTATACATTTGAACTAAAAAAATGACAACATTTAATAAAATTTTCCAATGTATAGTGATTCACATACAAATAAAACGAAAAAAAAAAAAAAACAATAAAAATATTTATCACAAAACAACAATAGATACATCTTTATTCTTATTTTAAAATATGAAAGTCAAATCATTACAGTTATAACTCATCAAAAATTTGCAAAATTGAGCATCGTCTTCAAAGACATATTTAAATTAATCAACAATATCATATATACCAAATTCATCATTCTCAACAGATACATTACCATCTTTTTCAATGCCATTTTGTGCTTCCATTGTGTCATTTTGTTCTTCCATTGGTTCTTTGATATTTGCAAGTTCTCTAAAGTGATCATTTCCAATCATTCCGCCTAGTAATGGTACTTGAGGTTCCTTTGACAATTTTTCACCTTTGATGCACTAAAATCTCCTTTCCTCAAGCCAACTTCTTGCATTTCATCTAGAATAACATTAATTCTTTGTTGAATAAAATTGCACTGCATTGGGTCACTTTCAATGGCTATGCAATTCCTTCCTTTCTGTAGGCAACGCGCTAATGTTGTATCTAATCACCAAATACAAAATAAATAATGAAGTTAGATACTGTTAAAAGACATAAATTAAAAATAATATAAGATTGAAGTATGATTTCATAAATATTAGATCATAATTCTTACCTGAACCTAAGAACAAATCCAAAACCCAATCTCCTTCATTTGAAAATTTATCTATAAGATAATTAATTAATGCTTGTGGTTTTTGATAAATTTTAACCATTTTTCCTTTCAAATCTTTTTCCTCATATGTTATTTTTCTAACCACAACATTGTATGCCAATATATTACTAGGAGTCTCTCCATCATTTGCATTGGCAAGAATAGAATTATAAGAATCATCTTTTGTCCAGGTTGCAAGATGTATACTCTCAAAATCATGTTTAAATGATTCTTTCTTGGAGCTCTGAATATTAGGCTTGTGCCTATAACATAAATAAGTGAAAATTCAATTAACTTATGAATTAATAAAATTGTTTTCCAATCTTAACTGCTAAACATACACTTTCAATATCTTACCAAACAAACTGCATCCTTGTCTTTTCTTTCCCCTTGAAGCTTGATTGTATTAATCCTTGTTGTGTGTCTGAATGAAATACTAGAAATATCCAAAATGGTGATGTTGTAATTGTTGATTTTTCAATAGACCAAGTTTAAGCATGAAGTTCATTCATTTTTAGCATTTAACTTAAACCATAAACAATTATGTTGCAGCAACCAAGATCACAAGAAGAAACACCATGCATAAGAACACAATGGGAAACCCTTCTCAACAAGGGAAGAAAACTCAGCCAAATCCTTTTCTATATTCTTCAAGAGAAATACCTTCACCACCAAGAAAACCTAACACACAAGAGGGTGCTTGCAAACCCTAGAAGACTAGCACCCAAGAGAGGTGCACACTTTTCCCAAGAAGATGTACTTGCTGAAATTTCCAAACTCACACAAAAGATGTGTTTCCTCAATGGGGAATCTACCTTTACTTATATTAGACTTGACCTGTCAACAGAAGTGTCTATTAGCACAATAGGGCCGACCTCTCTAACTCACAATATAATTAATAATAACCAGATTAATTGTCTTTTTCATTAATTATCAATTACATTAAGGTGGGGCCGACCTGTACCCTTTACATTACAATTAGGGTTACAGACAATTCTGATTCTTGAACAATATAGAAAGGGATCCCATACACCCACTAGTTCTCAACCACTAGGGGCACATCCATAGGGATGTCCATATCTCTATCTCACTACATTACACAGGAGAACTACTCTCACTAGTGCTCAGCCACTAGGATCACGTTCACTTGTGCTCGTCCACAGGCACGTCCACTCAACAGATCTTTCCCACTACATTACACAGGAGATTCATCTGGAGTTCATCATATCAGCGCTCTTCTCAGAAAAGGATAATACATCATATTTATCTCTGTCTCATGACGACGCACCCAGATCTATGGGAATTCACACGTTCACCTTGTGCTCAGCCATAGGCACGCCCAAATCTGCAGATCTCCTTTCTCACTGCGTTACACAAGAGAATCATTTGGATTTCTTCTCAACTCTCTGTAAGGAGGAGGCCATATCTACATTCCAACTCTGTATCAAATAGAAACCACACACCCATCTTAGGGGCTCTCTCTCAGGTCGACTCAATCAGTCTGTGTCCTGGAGAATGTCTCACACAATTGTAATCATCAACACTCCCTCTCAACTAGGGAGGCATTCTCCATCAGGCTAAGTCTCATACGGAAGTACTTCGAACTATGTCTTGGTTGTAGTCATCAACACTCCCTCTCAACTAGGGAGGTATCCTTCACCAAGCTAATTTGGTGAAGATGTTTTCAATCTGCTCATGTGTAGGAAGGTATTGCATGTGTACTATTTTCCTATGCATCATGTCTCTGATATAGTGATATTTTATCTCAATGTGTTTCGATCTATCATGAAACACAAGGTTCTTAAAGATCTTTACACACAACTCTAGTTATCATCATAGAATCCATCTCATGATCAATAAAATCCGTCAGAAGCTTGTGAAGCTACACTGCTTCGCTCATTCAATGATATAAACTCATTTTTATGTGGTACTCAAGGCCACAGAGCTTTGTTTCCTGCTGCACCAGGAAACCATGACAAAATTCACTATAAAACAACAACCGGATGTGCTCTTCCAATCCATTGTACTCTCTGTCCATTCTGCATATCCATGCAAACTCAAGTCTTCACTGAAGGCATATCTCAGGCCATATCTAACTGTGCCTTGTAGATATCTCAATACACATTTTGTTGTTTTCCAGTGAGTCTGTCTCGGTTGACTCATGGAATGACTAAGTACATTCACTGCATAGCATGAATCAAGTCTGGTGTTAACCAGATACATCAATGATCCAATCAGGTGTGGATTAGTCTTGTCTGAATCATCATCAATCATTTTCTTCAAATCCATTACGGTGGATTTGCATTCTGTCATACCGAACTTCTTTAATATTCCCATTGTATATTTTCCTTGACTCATGAAGATCTCATCGATCCTTTTTCATACTTCTTGTCTCGAGAAGTAGTGCATCATACTCATATCCTTCATCTCGAAATCAGAATTCAAGGCTTACTTGCATCCAACAACAAGGCTTTCTGAATAAGTTATCAAAATCAAGGTCTTGTCACCAACACTGTAATAATATAGGTTTGGATCAACAACACTTTTGTTGAAACCAAAACTCATTAAGAATCCATCCATCTGATATAGTTTCCAACTCATGGATGGTAGTATGGATGGGAGTGTATCAGTCTTACTGGATCAAGTGTCTCATCATAGACAACTCCCTTTGCTTGTGATAATCCTCTGGCTATAGATCTCGCTTTTTATTTATCGTCACTTCCATAGGTTACATGTTTGATCTTATAGATCCTCTTGGAAGTCATCATAGACTTCCCTTTTGGTCTCCAAATAATATCTCATACACCATTTTTTAAGATATACTAGTATTCTTCTACTATGGCATCTTTCCATACTTGTTCACCCATAGCTTCTTTATGGCAGGGAGTCTCAGAATCAATGATGTCGCTCATAGTTGAAGAGTAGCTCGAAAAATCTATTTGTTCTCTCAGGATGTGCCTTGAGAGGCTTGTATGTTTCTCTGCCTCCTGTAGAGTGAGCCTAGGCAGGCGTTTTATGCCCTACTGCAATATCTTTGAACATATCAACTGGAGCAACTGGATCAACTGGAATAATGTTTGTCTACCTTTGAACCGTTGAAGGGGGAGAAGGTATTGTCTCACCGTCAATCTCCATATGATATTCTTTAGATCTTTGAAGAGCTATCTCTTCTTCAAGGACAACATCTCTGCTTGTTTCAATCTGTCTTTGACCAGGGATGTCGATCTGGAATGTCTTCGAAGATTCACTGTTATCCCATAAACATATCATTTCTCCCTGAAGGGTCTAGCTTGGACTTATTCTCTTTGGGTACATGAAAATACACTAGGCACCCAAATATCCTGAAGTGTTCAATCTCAGGCTTCACTCCGGTGAAGGCTTCTTCGGGAGTTATGTTTTTCAAAGTCTAGTGAAGACTCTTGTTCTGAACATATACTGTGTCATGCATGCTTCTGCCCATAGAATCATAGAAATATTCTGATCATGCATTATTGCATTGGTTGCCTCAATGATGGTTCTATTCTTCCTCTTTCTCAAACAGTTTTGACTCCCTCTGAGTCAAGTGACTCCCTCTGAAGGATAAAGATATTCCTTTGTTGTTAACCTGTCTGAAACAAGAAAAAAAGAGGAACAAAAACAAGAATATCTCCTAAAGGAGAATAATGAGTACATATCTAGAATCAAAACAATTTAGGGATTGTTGTCACAGCTACAACACCTACTTGTAATGTAGCAAACTTTATAAATATAGGTTAGAGGAATGACAATTTCAACAATCAAACCTGGAGTCTTCACTTCCAGTGTGTTGTTCCTCTGAATGCACTGAGATCCCTTTGGATCCATGACTTGAGCAAAAGGTTCCTTCCTCCTGTAATTTCCCTCATGACAATGATACAAATAATATATATACAAGTGCATACCTGAGGGTGCTGATATGATTTCTCCAATGGCACCTGGTTGATCTCTGTCCTCTTGACATCTTCATGAATAAGGTAGTCACAGTGTCACATTTTTGTATCACCCACAAGAAGCCTTCCTCTGAAGTCTTTTCTTCCAGGAACTTGAAGTTGCTTGATCCATCAAGCTTATCTTCCATCATATTTATGTTCATCATAATTTTAGATTCTTCACAAACCCTTGTGAATTGGGCTAGAAAACCTAATGGCTAGGCTAGGCTAGCACTTTTAGGTTTTGTTGGACTTATAACTGCCAACAATAAGCCTTTGAAATATAGGAGAACAATCGTGAGTGGAAGATCACCTTTAATAAGTTGCAGAAACCCTAATTCTGAAATTTCTACAGAAATTAGCGAAACCCTGAAAACCCTAGGGCCAAAATTTCAAAATGATCGAAATTTCACTCTGAGAGTCTCTAGAAGTGCGCTGGAGGAGGTCGTACTATCCTATGAAAAAATTAGCCCCAACATTTAAGTATTAATGGATTAAACACCTCATAAAGGAGGGTCGTACGAATTTTCTGAAAACCCTAGGAGGGTCGTACGGTTCTACAAAAAAGAGAGGACACTGGTAGATGCTTGTGCAATGGGTTCTTCAAGAAGTAGCTCTGAAACCATGTTGATTTTTAAATAGACCAGGTTTATGCATGAAGTTCATTCCTTTTTAGCATTTAAATTAAACCATAAAAAATTATGTTGCAACAAACTAAGATCACAAGAAGAAACACCATGCACAAGAACACAAGAATTATCCTGGGAAACCCTTCTCAATAAGGGAATAAAACCCAACCAAATCCCTTGCTATATTCTTCAAGAGAAATAACTTCACCATCAAGAAAATCTAGCACACAAGAGGGTGCTTGCAAATCTTAGAAGACTAGCGCCCAAGAGAGGTGCACACTTTTCCCAAGACTATGTACTTGCTGAAATTTCCAAACTCACACAAAAGATGTGTTTCCTCAATGTGGAATCTACCTTTACTTATATTAGACTTGACCTGTCAACAAAAGTGTCTATTGGAACAATAGGGCTGACCTCTCTAACTCACAATATAATTAATAATAACCAGATTAATTATCTTTTACAGTAATTATCAATTACATTAAGGTGGGGTTGACTTGTACCTTTTACATTACAATTGCAGTTACAGGAAAGTCTCACTCTTGAACAATATAGCAAGAGATCTCATACACCCACTAGTGCTCAGCCACTAGGGGCACATCCATAGGGATGTCCATATCTCCATCTCATTGCATTACACAGGAAAACCACTCTCACTAGTGCTCAGCCACTAGGATCACGTTCACATGTGCTCGTCCACATGCACGTCCACTCAATAGATCTTATTTCCCACTGCATTACACAGGAGATTCATCTGGAGTTCATCATCTCAACTCTCTTCTCAGAGGAGGATAATACATCATCTTTATCTCTGTCTCATGATGATGCACCTATCTCTATGGGAATTCACACGTTCACCTTGTGCTCAACCACAGGCATGTCCAACTCTGCAGATATCCTTTCTTACTGCGTTACACAGGAGAATCATCTTGAGTTCTTCTCAACTCTCTTTAAGGAGGAGGCCATATCTACATTCCAGTTATGTCTTAGATAGGAACCACACACCCAACTCAGTGGCTCTCTCGCAGGTCGACTCAATCAGTCTGTGTCCTAGAGAATGTCTCACGCAGTTGTAATCATCGACAATAACTTATCTAAATCCCATAACCACTTTACTGAAAGCTTGGTAAGTATAAGGCTCAGTATCATATCCAATGTTTTGGATATTATAACCATGAGGGATATTCCCAATAACTAGGGAGTATTCTTTTTTAGGAATAATATTTGCAAGTTTTTCACAATCACCTAATATCACTTTATATTGAACAGTGTCGAGCCCATTCCAAATATAGTGATCAAGGGTGTCATCAAGTTGAAAATTTTGAATATGTCTCCTTCTTTCTCTTTCAAACTTGGATTTTTGAATAAAACTTTTGAAAGTTCCAGGTACTCCATCTGCATTCTTCTTTGGCATATTTAATGAAACAAACAAACATATAGTTATATATCTATAGCTATTAAAATATAAATAAATTAACTTACAAACGAATAATGTGAATGTAATAAATCATCATACCTTTTTTAATGCAACAAAAAAATGTTTCAATACTGCCGAAGAGATTGAATTTGGATAGTTGAGTTTAACATCATCCCAACTTTCTTCATTCAACATCTTGACCATTTCCTCTTGTATTTTCATATACACCTTGTGACTAAATAAAACAAAAATAATGTTAAACTGATATGTTAAACTGAAAAAATTAATTTTCTTGTCCTGACATAAATAAAAATAACTCAACAGACTTACTTTTTAAATTCATCACATATTTCTTCCATTGATAATTCTCCCGACCTAACACGTGATAATATAGTTATCATAAGTTTATCATCCTTCACTCCTTGTATTGATCTCCAAGGTGTTATAGTCATATCATCAGGAAGATTTTTTCTGTCAAGACCTGTCTTACTTGTGCCACATATCAATGGTTTAGCCTTCTTAACTCTCTGATTTTTTATACTAATATTTTCCCATAGGGTGAAGATCTCATTTATCAAATCCCATACCTGTCTAGTTCTAAATCCCAATTAAAAATAGTTATCCACAACTCTAAATATATCACTTCCTTTGCAATTTTTTTCTTTTCTATTTTCATTATCAAGTGGGAATCCTATTTCCATACAACATTGCTTCTTAAACTTAAAATCAACATTTGATCTCTCCCTGTGGCATATTTCAGAAAATTCATTATGGATAAATCTCACCCTTTGAATGAAGTTCATAGACATTTTGTACTCATTGTTTGTGTTATGATCCCATGCCAGTAAATTTTCTTCTGAATTTGTTAAACCGACATAAATTATGCATTTGTCTGTCTCAAAAAGAGGATTATTGGGATATTCTTGCATCAATTCTCTTCTAGCCTCTGCAGAATGATTTTCTCCAATCACATAATATTTGTAGTCAAAACATTTTGATCTATCAAATTCTTCCCTCGTAGGAACTTCCATTGGGTCAACAAGAACTAGGTAGTCAACCACATGTGCATATGGATTGTACCTAATCAATGCTTTCAAATTGTGAATATGCAAGTGATGCGGTTTTCTAATTTGATATTTTTCCTACCCTTCTGTGGGTTTATAAAGTTGTTTCACATTCAACTGAAATGTGTGGCCATAATCAACTAAGTTTTCCGTCCTCATTCTATTTCGAATGACATTTTGTGTTGTTTTCATAATACCATCCTATAGATCAACACCTAGTGTTATTATTTCTCTGCTACCTTTAGGAATTTCACTATAATACTCTGAGCTAACGATGGTTTCTTGAACATTATCAACATTTGTTTTCTTCCTCTTATGATTTAAATGTGTTTCATCTAAATCAATGATTTCTTCATAATCAATAGGAATAGACTCATCATCAACCATCGCTCTTTTGTGTTTATCTTGTTTGTTCTTTTTGCGAGAAGGAGTTATAACCTCATTGGGACCAATCTCAACAAAATCTTCATTTGGAGTTTCCTCATTTTCAAATGTAACCCTTTTAGGATTTCTAGGATGAGGATTTTTCTTTCTTCTTTCATGTTCTTCTCTGTCTACTCTTGCAGGTTCAACCTCCATTACTTTACGTTTCTTTTTCCTTCCTTCTTGTGTCTTTTCAATATGAAAAGCGTTGATGACATTCATGATATCATTCTCTATAGAGTAAATCCCCACTAACATATGTGAAAGTCGTTCAGCAAAATCCTGTAAAAATAAAATATAACATTTTCATGTTAAATAAAATTAAAACATTACCATGATACTAAAAACAATAAACGACACAAAAATAGAAATAAAAAACTTACATTGTATTTCTCAATGTCATCAATGATGGATGCACATAATTCTGAAAAACATTCATCCTTGTTATAGTTGCTCAATTTGAAACAATATCTAAACTTGATATAAGTTCTCCCTTGTTTGACAAGTGCATAAACAATATATGTGGCTGGTACCAAACATATATCTTGTAACAAGCCAAGTGCCTAATAATTTCCTTGCACATGTTCTAATTCGGCACAATACAAATATATATTATCTCCATTGTTTCCTTGTTTGTTTTCACCTTCCATAGATTTCCACTCTCTAACATTCCTCATTTCCTTTGATATCTCAGTTGTTAAGCTATCATTTTGTTGCCTAACATTCATGGAGGTTCCAGTTGCATTTTTGGATGCCATTACTGCAGATCATGATCCAGATATATTCATAGATAATCTATTTCCTGCCATTTTCCTATATTAATATAAAAAAATAGGCCTTTCACATTATAATAAACTAAAAAACACAACATTGAATATAAAAACTAATTAAAAAAAAAAACTTAATTTTTTTTACCCATATGTAAAAACAAATTGACCCATGGACTTATTAGGCTTATGCTAAGACCGTGGACTATGACTTGACCGTGGGAGGCCATCCATGTGGCCAAGACGTGGGCGTTCCCACGTCTTGGCCACAGGGCTAGCCCCCCGCGGCCAAGTCACGGTCCTCGGATTGTGACTTGACTGCGGGGGGATTGTGACTTGGCCGCGGGGGGGAAACCTTGTGGCCAAGTCATGTGTGTTCCCATGGCTTGGCCACAGGGATGGTCGAGCTAGGGCGATGTCGAGCATCGCCCTAGCCCCCACGACCAAGCCCTGGTCACACCCCAGCGCCCCCCCCCCCCCAAGTGGCTAAGGCATAGTCCCACAGGACCGTGCCTTAGCCGCGGGGGGGTTGGGGCCTCGCCCACCCCGGCTAAGGCATGAACATTGCCCAGTGACCACCATGGGCCAAAACTAATAAAATTTAAGTAAAAAACAATAATTTTTTTATTTTTATTTTTTAAATTATACCTAAATTTGATTTTTTTTCCTTCTTTTTTTTCAAAAAATCTTAAGGATTTTGTTAAGATTTTTTTTAAAAAGTCTCAATTTTTTTAAAAGTTGGATATTTTTTAGAAAAAAGTAGAAAACACCTAAACAAATTTAAGGTTTTTAAGTTTTCGCATGAAAAAATATATGTGATTCAAAGATAATCTTATAATTGTTGTTTTGGTAAATTATAAGAATTTAAAAAAAAAAAACTAACCTATGAAATGTTAGATTCTCCTCGGATGTCTTCTCGATGTTTCTGCCTTGTAACTTGCTCCAAATCCTAAAACAAATACTGCCCAAGATATAACATAATATAAAAAGGTAAAACAAGACTGTGTATATATAACACAGATGATATAAATTATTGTTAGTATAACGAATGCGGGATAAATAAAAATTAGGTATATTGTCTACATATATACCTAAAATTATATGGATCATCAATATGTTTAATAAATGTGAGATAAATAAATAAACATGATAAATATTTTATTTAACATGTAAATAACAAAATAAAAGAGTAAAATTTGTTTTTAATTTTTAAGAGAAAATAAGCAAAAAAAATTGGGGGGAAATTTTGGAGGGAAAAATTTGAGGGGGAAATTTTGGAGGGAATATTTTGGGG
>ML804304.1:102772-118929 GCA_009831015.1 Picea engelmannii | reverse complement strand
GAGACACTTTTCAGGAATTTAAAAATATGTTTTGATTTTTTTTTTTGTAATTTATATATAGTGTTATTAAAATATGCAAGAAACACATGATTAATTCGAGGCACCCTTACTACAATTTATATAAATTGTGTATAAAATGTGCAAGGACTGAATGATTGTGAAGACATTACACTCTTGTAAATACGATTATATAGTTTATCGATGATAATATTACTACGATCAGAATTTCGCCTTGAAGAATGTTGAAAAATATATATACGGGTTTGTTATATCCTTAAACGTTGCATTTGTTGGTTGTTATATTCGCATCTCCACTGTTGTTTCCGCTGTAGTAAATTAGGGACTTCTATGCCTCTGGAGTCGCGTATGATTTTTTAGATTTTGTAGTCATGGATGATTTTTGGGCTTTTGTGCCTCATACGAGAAACTCCTCCACTTGTCACATTGCATGTTGATTGAGTTTTGTGTCTAATTATGTTAGCGTTGTTCCGTTGTTTTGAAATCAATAATTTATTTTCATATTCTTCTGTTTTGCATGGGCATCATCGAGCCTCCTTCTGTTGGCCTTGAGCGTTTGTCTTGAAGTCTTGTTTCCTTTGAATTGTTTACATCGAATGATGAATACATTGCATGCATTGTTTGGTTTGCTTGTCTTGGTTTCGCTCGAATGAAGGCGTTGCATGCCACCAGAGAATTGCAAATTCGGTGATGGAGGCTAATCGGAGAAACTGATTGTGTTTCATTATCTTCAATACTCCGAAAACACAACAAATATTGTTAATCTGAGAATTGAAGGTTTATTCCCAGTGTTGTTCGCAGTAATAATAGAACACATTGCAGCCTCATAATCGACAAGACTCTTGAATTATACTCATCATGTCATGGTACCTACCAATCATTGATTTGTTGATTATTTCTACGTTGGGAAATCTTTGAGTGAGAAAATTGGTGCAGAGAGGGAGTCCACCTTGATTTGGTAGAGTTTGTTAGTAAGGAGAACAAAATGAAGCTGAGTGTTAGATGAAATGATAGTTGGACGTAAATATCTGTATCATATTCGCATTCCATCACTTGAAGGCCATGTGGAACTTTAAGTCGATTCCTTAGTTTTTAGACATTTGAACATTGAGTAAACTTGGTTGTGAACCCACTAGGGTGCTCGGACTCAAGACACTTGTGAAATCATGTGTATGTTTGGTGTCTTTAAATGGATTTGACTCACAGTTAAGTCCTATTAGAATTGGGTTAAGTATATCTTATTATTTTTCACAACCTTTGTAATTCGTGGGCTCTCCCTTGGCGCCTATGTTAATGTTATGACCGACGACTTGGCATAATATGGAACCTTGATACTCGTGATGACCATGGACAATTTCTTAGTTATGTTCTTGGTCATTCAATTCGATGAGTTATAGTTCTTTATTTTAGAACCTCAATTGAATCCTCAACTTATTCTTAATCAAGTTGAAGCTATTAGCATGTTAAGACTATCTTTCTTTAGAGTGAGAGTTTTAGTTTCCCTTAAAACCTTAATTAAGAGACTTTGATATATATCTATATATATATATATATATATATATATATATATATCATAAGTAATTTGAGTAATTCGCTTTCTCAATCATTTGAACGACTTAAAATTTAAATGGAATTATTCACAACCTGCACATTTGACCTAAATAAAGTTAGGATGCTTTTGCACTATCTTATTTAAGGAAGGTAGTTGCTCATTTTTTAAAACCATAGAGCGTACTTAGCCATTTGAAATTAATGTTGGGTAATATAATTATAAATTATGAATAATGGGTTTTGAGTATGGCCTCAAGGATATCGTGGAATTTAAAATTTAATTATTTTAATAGTCATGTCTTGCAAGAATAATTTTAAGAAAAATAATCAAAAGGCAAGTGTTTAGAATTATGAGTTGGTGGAAAATGATTTCCCTTGAATTGTTAAGGATTTCTAATTCAATGATAATTTTGAATGTAGACTTTGGATCAATAGATTGATAATAAATTTACTAGGAGTAGTGTTGATAAAATTACATTTAATTGTTTAGTGGATTAATTGTATACATTCTTAATTATTGTAATAGTTATGAAATTGATTAATCGTCATGAATTTATGGGATTGGAAGATTATACTAGTGTTTCAATAATCGTTGGATGGGTGGGCGATGTAATTTGTCCTTATACTCCAAGTGATTCATGTTAAGGATTTCCATATTGTTTGTTAGTTGAGTATCTTTTACAATTGTATTAATTTGTATGTGCTACATTATTTTAACAATGACTATTAGTTGTTAACTAAAAAAAATTATCCTATTATTATCATAAATGAGATTTATTTATAAAATGCTTACTCGATGTTAATTTTATTATCTTTTGTATTTGTTTACTTATTGATGTTCAGTTACGGGAGGGTCGTTACATGTTGGTGTACTTATTGGTTAAGGTGTCGTCTCTTGTGATTAGGATGTCGATAAGGCATCATTGTAGCACGATTTTCCCTTATCGTACTTGTAGTATTTTTTCGATTCACTTTTGGTATATATCTTCTTCATACACTTGTGTTGCATTTTTTATCAATGAATTTCTATTGGTAAGTACATTTGGATTTTCCATTGTTTGTACTTTGACATCTAAATACATCCTTACTTCAACTGGGTTTGCATGTTTTGAGTTGTGATGTTGATTGGATTTGTATTTGTTCCTTTCTCCACGAATTGGATTTTTGTGTCTGAAGACTTTTTTAGATCCATAGGTTGGGTCATTGTTTCTTTCTTAATCGATTCTTCTTTCTTGGTGAGTTGTTCTAACTTATTATGTAGCAACTTCTTATCATTCATTACATTCTTAATGTGTGTGAGTAAGCTCTGATTATGAGACACTATGGTATTCTACAATCCTCTACAACATGCTTCTATCTCTTTGCTCTATTACCATCTCCTCCACACTCATGTTCATACTATGGAGCGATCGACGACTAGTGAAAAGGTGAACTCTTTTCCCCCATTTTGTTAGGTTTTTTATAGCTAGAAATAGAATTAGCCTTAGGGTTTTCAAAGCACTATTGGAACCTCCATGATGCTTCTAGAAGTCTTTAGTAGATTCCTATATGTTACTAACTCCCCATCTTCGAATTATGGTGCGTTAACATGGTTGCCACTTGGACATGTCGGGAATATTTAGATTGTTATTTTGTCGTGGCCAAATGTTTGCATACAAACTCTGTTTTAGGTGCATGGTAGCTCGTTGGAAAGATGTCAATGAGAATAACAATTTTTTCCTTAAATGAGGAAAGCCTATGACAACTCTTATCCAATACCACACCCCAAAAACATTGTTTAGGGTCCCAAAAATGAATCAGAAGTTGATGACCTAAATTTCACAAAATAAACACTATATTTGAGATGTCCTAAATTCTAATCTCTCCTATCTAGAGCATCGATAAATTCATATGGTACGCATGTAGATCCATTTGGGATAATCCCAACCCATTTATGGAGGTTTTTGGTCTCCAAAAGTTTTAGTTTTGAAGGAGATGAGGAAACAATTATCCAACTTTCTCCGTGGAGTGTCACTTGGCCTTAGTTGGTTGTTGACTCTTCAAACCCACCTACTAAATTTATTTTTGAACCCTTCAGGTCATTCTGATCTTATTTTACAAACTTGTGTCCTCTAGTAATTTTGTTGATACACATGGTGCCAAATCTTCAATGGAAGGTAAGACCTATTTGTTGGGAATGTGTTATACTCTTTCCATGGTTATCTCCATGTGTTGTTCATATGTGTCGGGTATGTTGAGTGGGTGGGGTGAAGCCCCCGAAAATAAATAAAATAAAATTAGGGTTGTTTTTGGTCTACTTCGACCAATGGTTTTTCAGCCCATTGTAATCTACTCATGGTTAATGGATTAGGGTTGTGATTTGATTCGAGTTAACGGATTAGGGCTTTGGATGCTACATAATACCTAAATATTTTATCATGTATTCAATTTAATACAATGAAAAGAATAGAGGTGTCCTAAGTTTTGTTGGTTTTCTTGGATAAGAGTTTCGAGGGTAAATCTATGTGAACTATGTGTATGCCATTGTTGTTCTTTCTATTTTGCTTAAGAATCTGTAAGCATTGTTTCACTTCAAAAGTTTAAAACTTACACTATCTCTTTTCATCTTCATCAAGCGTGGATGGCTCATAGAGTTTCAGGATTTATACATTCACCAGTGAGTAAATTTGCATTTAAGGTGGAAGATTGAACCCGTAAGCATTTTTGTTACATTTTTCAATATTTCAAAGGGTCCATATCTAAGAGCTTTAATTTTCTTCCTTGGTCCTTGTAACGTTTCCTTACTAAGGTGCAACCACACTTTGTCTACTATTTGGAAGATCTTCTCAATCTTGTGTTTGTCTTGTGTGGCCTTATATTTCTCCTAAGACTTCTTTAGTTTCTCTTAAACTTGTAAATATTTTTGCCTTATCTTGTCTATGAAATTTTCTTCATTCAGTACATCACTTGAGGCTACTGCCCTCACTTCAAGATGCCCATAAACAATATCCAATAGTGATGTTGGAAAATATCCAAAAACAAATTCAAAAGGGGACTTACTAGTGGAAGTGTGGACAACTCTATTATAAGAATGTTGTATGTAAACTAAATTTTCATCCCAAATCCTTGGACGCTTTTGAGTGTAACCTCTCAAAAGTTGTACCAAAGTCCTATTCACTACCTCTTCCTACCCATCAATATGTGGGTGAAAGGAAATGGATCTCTTTTGTTTAGTATCCAACTTTTCCCATAATGAAGTCTAAAATACATAGAAGAATCTACTATATCTATAAAAAGTGATGGTCCTTGGAATCCCAAAGTGCACCTTGACTTTTTAAAGAACAAGCTTGCAACTTATTTTACTTTGATGGTATACTTATCAACCATCCAAACACACATGTTGTTGAACCTGTCTACTACCATGTACAAGTAGTCATGCCCTCTTCTTGTCCATGAAAACCCCCCAATAAATTTCATGGATATTCTTTCCCATGGCCTTGTAGTCACTGGAAGCGGATTTTATAGTCCTTGCTTGTTATTACTAAGGTTTATTGGTACAACATAAAATACAACCCCTAATAAATCTAGCTACTTATTTTTTCATCTTGGGACAATAAACATACCTCTACAAGTTAGCCATAGTCTTCTTGTCACCAAAATGACCAACAACCTTGGAGGTATGAACATAATTATTAGTGGTACTCTTTCTTCCTTTGGTACACAAAGATTCCCCATGTTGTAGAGTTATCCATCTTGGAGATGGTAATCGACATATGTTTTCCCTTTTTGTCCTTGAAACCATTGATACACCCCCTTAAAGTGCTCATCTTACACATATCCCTCTTTATATGCTTCACGGGAGAATGGATCCATGTGCATAATGGCACTCCCAGAGTTGTAATTTTTGGAACTAATGGTCTGGATAGAAAATTATCTGACTTGTTGAGTGTTTCCCTCTTATATTTATTCATTAGATGGAATTGTTGTAGAAATCGCATCCATTTATAGTGTCTTATATGTTGGATCTTATTTTGAGCTTGTAATTATTATAGATATTGGTGATTAGTATGGATAATGGTCTCCTTACCCAACAGATAGTGCTTCCACTTCTTCATTGCTTGAACCAAGGCATAGAGCTCCTTTTCATATGTAGGGTAGTTTAGTATTGCTCCATTGAATAGCTTTGAATCATAACAGACTCGGTCTTCCCCTTGCATCAATATTTCTCCCATGGCATACTCAATAACATCAGTTTCTTCAATGGAATACTCAGTTTTTTGAATAGCATATTTTGCCTCCTTATGTGATTGGGAAAACCACTCATGTACTTGATGACCATGTTTGGGTTCTAGGTGTTTATTCCCATTCAGATGGCTTGCTTCTACAACCTTGTAGTATACTCTTGTACACTTTTCCCTTGCCTGTGTCGATAATAGTGCCATTGAATCCTCTAGTCCTCTTCAAACTCGATAGGGTAAATTTGGGACTTGAGGGTGTCTTTGTATACCTTCCACTTAGTTATGGGTGGGTCTCCCCCCAACCTAAATGCTTTAGTGTAGCTTTTCCACCAAGTTTGTGCATGGCATTCCAAATTTTGTATAACAAATATTATTTTCTACTCCTCTTATACATTATGCACACTTAAATAGACTTCTAATTGTTGCAATCAATTAGTCAATTTAAGTGCATCTACCTCACCTTTGTAGGGCTTAATTTCAACCTTCGCTTCCATTTTAAATAGGTGCTAAGAAGATTGGTTACTAGAGTCCCCTTTATTGAGATTTTGTTCTTCTTTCTCTTTCCTCAACTCATGATATTTTGGTTTCTCATGAGACTCATGTTTCTCCAAAAAGGGGATGATTTTTTTTCTCAAGAGTGACCATGAGGACGACCATGCTCCTGGAAATATCGGCTACTTGAGTTTCCAAACCCATAAATATTATTTCATTTTCATCCACGAGTCTTTCCCAATTTTCTTCTTCCATTTTTTAGGATTGTAGTAGCCTCTTAACCTTTATTGTGTCGATCTCGAGATTGATAGGGTACAATTGTCACACAGACTTGGATTTTTTGATTCGGGTAAGCATATATTGTGCCCAAATTCCCAAATAAAATTTCTCTAATATCGATATGATCTGTAAAATGTGTTGGATATTGCAATGGTTGGCTTACCAAAACAAATCTTAACTTAAAATGACTACAATGAGTCGATGTTCAGTTGTGCAACTATCTTTTTGAATGTTTAACATTTTAGCAAAAATTAAATGTAACATACCCAACCATCTAATTAAGTTGGCATCGAAATTTTTACATGGAATTGATAGGGAAATAAAACTCAACAGTGGAATACACAATGCCCACAACAAATTAACTTAATACCCATGAGAATGATCAACCATATTAGTGTATAAAACATATTTTATTCTCATGTGATAAATAATAACAAATTATACATGGAAATTTAATAATATACATAACCAAAACTTCCCCCAAAAGGTAATTATATTTCCTTCATGATCGTGACCTCTTCCTAAGCACCCATAAGGCCATTTACAACAAACTAACACGACTAGAAATTAAATTACATAACAGAGGAAGAATTGTTCCCTCTCCATTACAATAGATGGTTGTAACAGCCTCAAAAGTACAATACAAATATATATATTGAATAGTCAGGAATGCCTATTGAGCCAAAGTTAAGTTCTGATGTTTTAACTTTAGGAATATAAGTACATAATTCACATATACAACAACAACAATAGCATTAAACTTCAACACATCAATAATAAACTCTATAATACTTATCTTTTTGGAAATTTCCCACCAACTAACTGCAAAAGTAGGACATTCCACCCAAACATAGGCTCCCTGTTACACCAGTTCTCTCTGCAACAGAGGCCACCCTTGAGCCGAGGCTATGAATCTGCAAGGGGCTCACTCTTCTTATGCTTGGCTTTAATTTCCCTTCTTACAACCCAAATAATAGGCTTACAATCATGTACAACAATTCCTAGTCCACAACCCTCTTCTCCATCAACCTACACAACCCAAGGAATGGGATCCCCTTCTTTTCTAAGCAATCCCTCGGGCTATCCCACTTCCCTTATGGGGCTCCAACATAGGTTGGCTAGGAAATCTCACCACTTGGATTCCAAGGAATTCTCAGTTGTAGTGAATTTTCCTCAATTACAACCAATATAATTCTATACAACCATAATTCTCTATAAATTCATGGTTGAAGGTTTCACAATTCGAAATCAGTCTACACACAACAATTCACTCTAGGTTATTTCCCCAATTTCATAGACAATTACAGTTAGTAGGGTGGATTCCTGATTTCTAGTAAGTTCGACTTTCTGATATTGAACGATGGTCTCTCCTAAAGAAATCCCCCCTTGGGACCTTCAAAATTCAAACTACACTAATAATTATTCGCTTGCATGTAAAGGTAACTTTAATTTCATGGCATGAAGGGGCCATGTATCCCTTCATGCACTAGTCCCCTCCAAGGTTTAATCAAACCATATTTAACTAATAATCAAGAACATAGTTAAGTTTTATAAGACTTTGGGTTAGCTCCCTTAAAAGGTCCCTTCCTTAGTCTACTAACCCCCCTTGTCTTTCTCCTCTTGTGGAGTCATAGCCTCCATTTTGTTTGTCCTTATCTTCTATAGTTGGTGATGTGCGTTATTAATATTCAATGTTTTGTTACACATTACATCATTTAAATTATAGCCATTCATCATGTATATACACAACATTGAATCGGGGATCAAAACTGAGGTATTACATAAAAACACATCATTCATATTCTTTAACGACTGCAACATATGAAATAGACTATAATAAGAAAGACACACAATGGGACACATATATTTACCTTGGAAACCCATAAGGGAAAACCATGATTCAATGAAGGATTATTCCTTTCATCTTCTTGTATTATGGAGATTACAATACATATTACCAAGCTTTCCAAACGTATTGTGAAGCTATGAGGCACTATGGCCTTCTAGAGTGCTCTACAATATGTTTTTGTCTCTACTCTACTAGTGTCTCCTCCACTCTTACTCATACTATGGAACAATTGGTAGATAGTGAAAAAAATAAACCCTTTTCCCCTATTATGCTAGGTTTTTTATAACTAGAATTAGGGTTAGGTTTAGGGTTTTCAAAGCCCTATTGGAAACTCCATGACGATCTTAGAAGTCTCTAGTGTAAATTATGGTGGGTCACCACTTGGAATTGTGGGGAATATTTGGAGTGTTACCTTGTTAAGGCCATAACTTTTGCATGCCAACTTCATTTTAGGTGCACAATATTTTATTTGAAATATCTCAATGAGAAGAACAATTTCCACTTGGATGACGAAAGCCTATTGCAACCATCATCCAACACCATTTCCAAAAAATGTTATTTAGGGCCCAAAAATGCTTCTCAAATTGATGTCTCAAATTTGAAAAAATAAACACCATCTCTCATATGTCCCAATTTCTAATCGCTTCCATCTAGAGCATCAATAAATTTGTATGGTACATGACTGGACCCATTTTGGATCATCATGGATAATTCTCCCTTCAATGAAATCCATTTTGGTTGTTCTTTCATGCTTCCAGCGTTTTGGGAAAGCATGGACTGTGTTTTGATTCTATCTAGAAATGGATTTTATCTAAGAGCTTATTTACTTGCTTGAGAGATCAATTTCATGCGCAGAGCAAGTGTACATTGCCCTTTGGTATATGAGAAACTCATTGCTCATTAATTGTTGTTTCCCTCAAAGGCATCCCAAGAAAGAATAATAATTGATTCTTCAATAAGAAGTGTGTTGTGTTCATTTCATGGGAGAATTTGATAAAGAAGCACAACAATTTCATAATGAGAATTACAATGCATCACTCTAAACATTCGATTTTTTTAACTTTTCACTGGAATTTGGGGAAACAGATCTTGGTGAAATCGCCATTTTGTATTATTTAAATTGCATTTTTGAATGCATAAATGGATTCAACACCCTGAAAAACCATTGAGGTACTCTAATTATACAGACTCAATCACTCAAATATGAAGTTCCAACAATTTTTGACCTGATTTCAGTAAAAAATGATTGGAAAATATCCCCGTAAATACTCCAAAAAATCGAACATTTAAAATACGTTTTTTTTTCTTTCCAATGCTTACGTTGACTGCTTACGTTGACTGTGGAAACCAATTGACTTATATTCACATCCGACAATCACTTTTAATTCCCGTGGGCGAATTTTAGCTTTGAATCAACTGATTTTATTAACACCACAGTCGCCATGAAAGTTTTGAAGAAGAATTGTTGTGAGGTTTTGTTAACTTGCTATTCGACGAGTTCAATCATTATTATGTACATCATTAAATGGTAGATCGAAGAACTCTTGAAATCTTGGTGGGAAATTTCATCATTTCTGGTCATCTATCGTACTGCAAATACATAATGTGGACTAATTTCAACCAAGCTAAGAAATATGCTTTGCATTATATTTATTTTCATAGATTGAACGAAAGTTATAAATAAGATTTTATTTTTTTAATGGTAGATTTATTAATATGTGCCTAGAAATGGAAAAAAAAAGGGAGAGAGGGCGAGAATTGAGATACATGCATTTGAAGAATTCATTTCCAAGGTTGGCAATGCACACCCACTAGCCATTGGGTATTAGGAAATGCATTCACATGGCTATCCAATGCAAAGTTGTGGAAGATAACATCACACTCCTATCCAAGGATAAAGAGATTGCTATTCTCAGAGAGAACAACTAAGAGCTTACATCACCATAATTGATGCTTGTGTGCATTTAGTGGTTTGGTGATAGAGCTCAATTAGAAGATTGAGGAGAGGTTGGTCAAGGTAGAACAATAAAAATCTTATCTTATACAGTGCATCAAATGAAAAGATTGGTACACATGAGTCCTTGGCCCTAGGGATGTAATTTGACAAACAATTTTTTCTTCACAGGGTGATTTGCTTGTCAAATACGGTTAAAAAAAAATTGTGACCATCAACCTCCTTTGTTAAAACTATGAAAATGGGTAATAGAGTTGTCAAAATTGTCAAATTTGACGGATTGTTTCATTTTGAAATTACAACCCTACTCAGCCCTATACATAATGTCAACAAATTTAAAGTGGTGGAACTTTGTGCACATATCATATATGGTGTTTGGGGAATCAAATGATCAAAATGCACAAGTCAAAGTAATAAGCATAATGAATGGAACTTTGATTGTGTTATCAAACATGCAAGGCATGTGAAATATGTTAGTCCCTCCACATCATTATCCTAGGGAAGTAGATATCTCTTTTGAACAATTTTGGGAGAAAGTTGTTCAAAGCACTAAGTTAAAAAAGAGTGTTATCAAACATGCAAGGTATGTGAAATATGCTAGTCCCTCCACATCATTATCCTAGGGAAGTAGATATATCTTTTCAACAATTTTGGGAGAAAGTTGTCCAAAACACTAAGTTAAAAAAGATCGTTATCAATGAAGTTCAAGATATTGATGAAGCACTCCTTGACAAGCAATGTAGTTTTTTTTGTTGAGCAGTCTAGATTGGTTAGTAATGTATTTTTGAGTTGTCTAGGAAAAGTGTCAATCTTGAGGTTAGACTAGAACCTAAAGTAGGAAATATTTTATTCCCATGTGAAAAGTTATTTATCAAGCCTTTCATCTATGTTAGTAATAATAATAATAATAATAATAATAATCTAATTTTAAGGTCATAGTTGAGCTAGACACCAAATTAGTAAATGAGACCCCCTTGTTTATGGGACAAGGGACCCCTTAAAGTCTATGAAGGTATACGTACCCTACCCCCTCTGAATTTGAACCTGTGATCTCCTAGAAGGAAACACATGTTCTTAACCATTAGGCCCACTCAAGTAATTATCATCCATGTTTGATGAGCTTAATTATTTATTAAATTGTAATATTTGAGTCAAAGTATAAAAGTTGAAAATTCGTATAAGGAAAATGAAAGGTTTAAAGGGTATGTGAACAATCACGAGGAATTGGAAAGTCAATAATCACTTCCAACTCTTATAAATGAACCATTGTAACAAGAAGGCAAGGTTTTTCATCTTCTATTTCAAATGTATCTTGTAATAAGAGATTGAGACGTTGTTAGCAGACTATTGAAATACACTTTAATGGGTTGTGGATCATTGTAAGCTATATTCTTCATTTGCATATTTCTGGAATTCATTGTGACTATCCATGTTAAATATTGTGGACTATTATCTTGTTTAATTGTATATACTCATTGTTCTTTTGTTTTGCTACCCTGGAATTACAACAATAATATTGAACATGACATTAAACTTCTTATGGATCTGCAACATCTTTTATCATGTTTGAATTAAATGTAGTGGAATTTTCTCTCAATTTATTTGCGCATCATCACATTTTGATTTCAACATTGTTTTATTATGCTCCCAGTACTAGGGCCACAATATTTCTTCTATATTCTTTCTTATGTGCTATAAATAGAAAATACATACAAAAACATAATAAAAGCCATAAAATGAATACTGTAGCTAGTACCATAAACTGGAGGATCTTCCAATAAGGGAAGTAGTCCTAATTTTTGGACTTTATCTTGACATATACTTGTGCATTGATGAGGGTCAAAACCCAGTGTCAACACAATGCCAGAACGATAAGTGGGTCTCACCCTAGTAGATCAATGCTTAAAAATGTTCCATCTTGTCATGCTTCTTTAATTGTTTGAAGAGCATGTCATAGGTTACCTTTAAGTGGTTTACAATGTCCATCAACCTTTATTTCATATTGAAAACTCCTTCAGAGAAAAGTCTTGGTGTCTTCGAAGGAAGATGAAGCGAGGTTATCTCAAAGGTACATCGGCCCATCGATATTTTTTGGCTCGTTATCGCATAGATTGTAGTTTGGGCAAAGCCCAACCCAAGAAACAAGTGTGAGACACAACTGGGGACACCTATCACTGTCACCTCAATAGATATTCCCCTTGTTTTAGTGAAGAACAAGTCCAACACAAGGGAGGCTTCTTGGGTGACCCTAGGGGGATTGCAAAGGAGAAGTCAAGGAGAAGAACGAAACACCCCTATAGGTCAAATGAAGGTTTCTAGGAGCTTGATGGAGATTGAGTATCGATCAAGGAAAGGTTTTCAATGGAGAGTACTTGCAAAACCAGTGTTAGACAACCAAAACTAACACCAAATATGATAAATGTAGCCTTAGAACATGAGGGGAATCAACAAGAACCCTTGTTGTCCCAAAATTGCAACAGTAAGAGTTATATATCAACAATTAGTGTTATAACAACTGCAAATTCAAACCATCAAAATCAAGTATATGATATTGGAAAATAAAGCTTGTAACTAGCACACTATGTTCCAATGTTTAGACCAAGACTTTGATGACAAATGAGGGTTGTAAGAGAGTGTTATCAGCAAGTATTTATGACAACCCAATGGCTGTAGAAATTGTTTTCTACAACAACAAGTTCCAACCACTGAAATTAGCAAGTAAACCACCCAATCAATAGTTTATCATCAATAAAACAATTATCACAACTTACAAGTAATTTCCAGCGGTAGAAAGGTGTAAACGAGTATGAGAGAGTAATTTTTTTGCATCCCTAATGGTTGTAGCTTAATGTTTATTACAAAAACACAATCACTTAGCCAATCAAGAGATCCTTGGAGGGAAAAAGAGCCAATATCATATAGAATTTTAATCCAACCTTGAACAATTCAATCTCTTAAATTTCACGTTTACCAATGCAACAATATTCAATCTCCAATGCAATTAGTGCCTTATATATTGGGTTATTGGAGTCTCTTGCTTAGAAAACAATCTATGCAACAAAGAGAATAAAATGCTTCTTTGAGAATTAAACCCTTATAAATCCAAATAAGACACAAAACCTCTAAATCGTCTAGCTTAGAAATCCAAGTTTAACTAGGGTTTGATAATCTTTTAGGGGTGTAAACCCTCTTACTCCCTAGAGAAGATAAACCCTATAAAGGTATTGCTACAAGGGTGTAAACCCTCTTACTCCTTGTAGCAATCCTTGAGACCTTTCAATAATAATAGAAGAAAATTTCTTGATGGAGGGCGTATGCCCTTATACGCATCATACAGTTTGATTGTATAACCTTGAAAATAAGAAGAAAAACACAAGATTGAAAAAATTCCTTACCTAATCCAAGAGATAGCATGTCAAACCCTTACTTATCAAAGAAATTCCAACAATTTTCCAAGAATAATTATCCAAGAGAAGTCACTAGCCTTTATTCTACCAATAGACAAGTGTAGCATCCATAATGACAAAAAAATAAGAGAGTGAATTCCCCAAGAGGGCCGAAATTTCAGTCCAAGAGAGATTTCTCAAGTGATGAGTTATGATTTGTGACAAATGACTTGCCTCATATTTATATGAGGAAAACCCAAGTCATGTTTGTCCACTTTTCAATTAAATCCATGATTTTAGGCCTAAAACCTAAGTTACAATTCTTAATAAGCAAGACGTTTTGTTTTTTTTCCCACATAGGCTATAAAATGACCAAAAATAACAAAATGGTGGGATATAATCCCATAAAATCTCTCTCCAAGGTGGTACGTGTGATGGAAAATCCTCCAAAGGCTAGGACGTCAAGCTAGAAGAGTGCCACATCATCCCCAAATCAAGCAATAGAGTGGGGCTTCAAGCCCACAACATCACCAAATGTGCTAATCATGCCAAAAAATTCCATCAAAAATGTGATGTCATTCCTCCCAAGAGGGATGTTTTGGCATAATAGGGTGACATCATCCTCTCTTCATGGTTCCAAGCATCATTCAAATGCTAAAGTCACCTTCCCAAGTGCAACGTTCATCTCCCAAGGCCTCCAATGTGTGGGGCGCTACATCCAACCAATGAGCTTTCAAGCCCCTATGAAGGTCCAAGTGGCTCAGTCCCTTCATGAATGTCTTCCATCGGGCAAGGTCCTGTAAAGACAAACAAGTACGCCCTTCAAGGGTCCACAAGTCACATGTATCATGCCAAGTGAGCCACATTTAATAAAAGAACCACCCAAACATGTGCATTAAATACCCCCTTTTCAAACTAAACAAATTCTCAAAGACCTTATAAAATTTTCCAAATTTAGGTATGGGAGGGTTATCATGGTGCCCTATTGGGTAGGTCAATCCCCAAGTCAAGGAATATTTCCCAAGAAGACCCTCTCTAAGTCATGTAGTGAGTATGAGGTGGATGGGGGGTATGAATTTTGGGCATGGGATTCCTGACAAATAAAGGGCTCATATTGATCCATGTAGATATCGGTGGCCACCCACCTTTTCCAACTCATTCAAAACAATTTTCTGGCAATTTTGACAATTTACTATTTTTAGTAGTTTTTAACTTTCGGGGCCATTTTGAGGGCCTAAATGAAGGTTTTTCGGGATTGAGCTTCTCAATAATATCCAAAGGCTCTGATTGAGCCCCCAAAATGAATCTCCTCAATGATACCTTTCCAACGGGCTATCGTGCGCCTAAAACAGAGATCATATGCAAAAGTTACAACCTCGGGAAGTTGATGTACTAACTTACCCAAACGGGGCCCACATGACTTTTGGTGCTTCATCTCCTAAGGTTAGGTTTTTGGATGTCTGGGGTTTTTGACATTCCTATTTATTGTAAAAAGGCCTTCAGAGCATCATTGTAATCATCTTTTGGCGAATGAGCGCAGTCGTCACATCTCTTCTAAGAGATAAGCCACCACCATTCCAGCAAGCTTGTTTTCTGCTACATTTCACAGTTTTAGCTTATTTCCTTATTGAATAGAAAACCATTTTTACTGTATCTGTGTTATTTTGTGTTAAGAATCTTTTAATAATTTGTATTCATTTCGTTCTGCTCATAAAATTTGGATCAGTGGTATCAGAGCGGTATGCTCCTTGTCGTCTTAATGCATGTCCCCAACGAGGTCAAGGTACAAAGAATTGGGTCTCGAGCTTGTTTCTCTTGAGGACAAAATCTCTCGCACGCCCAAGAGACCTCTCATGGAATGAGAAAAGAAATATGGTAGGACATGAGATCCTTTCAAAATGTTGCTTGAGGAAGCCCTCATGCAACAGAGGAATGAGATGATGGATAGTTTCGCGCAAATCCTTTGACGACTACCAACATGCGACACATCTTCCTCGAGCGGAGGCGCTGCCCCCTTCAAGGTACAAATAAACTTCGATATTCCTATATTTGAAGGTCATATAGACACAGATGTTGTAGACAAGTGGTTGAATCTACTAGAAGGATATTTTTCTATCCATAACTTTTCAAATCGAGAAAATATTACTTGTGCACTCCTCAAAGTTGTTCCCCGTGTCAAAGATTGGTGGGAAACTTTCTGTGAGCAAAAGGAAATAGAGGAACCCTCATTATTTACAGTCGCAGCCACCTAAGAATCCTTCAGGGATTCTATTAAGGAACAATACTACCCTGTCGGAAGTTATGACGACTTGTATACCAAATGGACCACACTACGGCAAGAAAGAGACCAAGCAGTGCCAGAGTTCACAAATATCTTCCATACCTTGCGCACCAAGTTGGGTATCAAATAT
>ML804304.1:68821-99533 GCA_009831015.1 Picea engelmannii | reverse complement strand
TCGATCACACCACAACAATCACAACACCAACAATAGTAATAATAATGACAACAACAACCCATCCCAAGTCCTCTTGACCTCTATTTATACATTACAATCACTCACTGACATCCTTAGGTCGAAACGTAGGTGTCAAAAC
The DNA here is from genome assembly GCA_009831015.1 of Picea engelmannii. Classification (NCBI taxonomy): domain Eukaryota; kingdom Viridiplantae; phylum Streptophyta; class Pinopsida; order Pinales; family Pinaceae; genus Picea; species Picea engelmannii. The sequence goes on along the minus strand of ML804304.1, from coordinate 99,394 downwards.
CCTAGATACCAAAACCCTAGGTGTCTAAAACCCTAGTTCAACTTGACCCGCATTTTCAGGGCTTCACCAACCTAGCTTTCCTTCCTTCTCGTGCGGTGCTCCAAAGCATCTAATGGTGGATGTTTCCTCTTGTTGAGTTGTCCACGATCCTTCTTTCTTATTGATCTGTCATCCTTGATCTCCTCATCCAACGACTTTCTTTCTCAGACTTTACTCCGCCTTTTCTTCTCTTTGCTCACTTCAACCCAATAACAGTCAATATGTCTTCTGCGAAGTTTGCATTTTGCCTTTTCTTCCTTGTTCTTCGCTTATTTCCATAACCAAGGGCTAACACTATCGTAGGTTCGTGTTGGGATTCTCTCATATCACATGGGCCCTCAGCCAAGTAACCACGAGTGGCGGTAAGGAAAAATGTGTGTGGGGCATGTCCCAACAAAAATCCTTCGATGACTTGAAGAAGCATTTGTGCTCATCCCCAGTACTTTCATTATCGGACCTGCAACATCCCTTTGAGATCGAGACAAATGCTTCAGACTATGTTGTGGGCGTCGTTCTCACTCAACACGGCCACCCCGTGGAATATCATAGTGGGACACTATCAGATGTTGTCCTCGAGTACCCTACTTACGAAAAAGAAATGTACTCCATTGTACGAACATGCTGCTAGTGGAGACATTACATTATTTGGAATGATACAATCATCCACACTTATCACAAGCCACTACAGTTCATGCAGACCCAAGGAAAATTGCAGAATGACTGCCATCAGAAGTGGTCCACATACTTACAGTAGTTCCACCTCCACATCAAGTATAAAACAGGATGTACCAACCGGTTGTTGATTGCCTCAACCGACCTCCAGTATCTTCAAGATGGGTTGTTGATCTAGGAGGCTCCTCGGGCTCAGAAAATGCTCAAAAATGAAAGTTTTTGGAATTGGGTGAAACCAATTCCATTGCGACTGGATCGTCGCGTTGATTCCGGACATATATTTACTTTCTCAAACGGGCTTCGTATGCAAGATTTATTGCACTCTGATCAGATTCTCAAACAACTAAAAAGTCAAAGGTCAACTGGGAAAAGTCAATGCTGACGTCAGCATGACATCACAAAAACTATTTAATGATGTTGATGTGGTGGAAGCAAGTTCTAACAAGTGGCGACCTATGATTGGGCAGAAGTGGCATACTTGGACCAATGCAGTGTGGACACGTGGCAAATAATTGGGCAAATGTGGTGGTGCCACGTGGCCCAGGCATGGGCAGCCACGTGGCACCCAGTCATCAATCGAATGGCAAGTTAAAAAATGTGTTTGCACCTTGAGGAAAGGCCCAACACCAATGCGCCCATTATACTAATTGTTATATGAAACCCACCATATTTTATGTAAAGTTCAATGTTTTGTATGGCGGAAAAGGGAGGGGGTTGGGGCTAAGCCCTAGTCCGTGGTCGCTTGTCATCACATATACCCTGGAGCGCGTGCTTTAACATAAACACCCGTCCACCATAAAGCCTTCGTTTCTGGGTGTTCCCATAAATCCAAGGAGCCAGCGCACTTTCAAGAGGATAAATGTAGAATGGGTGCATTTTAAGGGGCGCAGTCCCATTGTATTACGTTATATGCCCATGACCAAGGCCTAGCGAATGGTAAGAGCTAGCGCTTGGCCAAATTTAGTGCATATGACCACTAATTGAGGGGCGTGCGCCACATTTTGGGGGCTTAGCCCATATATTAATGTTTAAAAGTGGGTTTTTACCCTGTTTATGCTATTTTTTATTGATTTTGTCTGATATAATGAACATAATTGGTTTTTTGAGGATATTGTGGCCATTTGGAGGGGGATTTGATCCCAAAAAGAGGCCAGATATTCAGGGGAAGTTGGGCTTCCTCATCTGAGCCTGAAACTATATAAACCAATATTTTTGAAGCTTTGAAAAAAACTTTTTTGATGCAGGGATTTGAAGGAGCAGTTTGTAATTTTTGGCCTTTTCTCATGTTTTGAGAGGCATTTTTCTCATGTTGTTGAGAGGAATTTGATGAAGCATGTATGAATTTGAGAAAGGAGGTATTTCACAACAGATCTGAAGCATGCTATGTAACAACAAAGAGCCATTGTAAGAGAACTTGAGCATTTTAAAGAGCAATAAAGAGGTCCTCCACTTGGAAGCGGGCCCAGAGACGTAGCCAACGATTGGTGAACTCCATTAACAAGTTCTTGTCTCTATTTCTCTTTCTGTTTTTCTATTCTCTTCTCTTAATTTGTAGCATGGTTATTAATGGTTGATCTTTGTATTCACTTATAAGAATCAAGTAAAAGTCACATTTTGATATTCCGCAAAAAGTTAATAAGTTTATGTATTTTGCATTCTTATCGATCCGATGCATAAAGTACATTAAACTAACTTGCATTTTTTTAGTAATATCTTTATTTTTGGGTCAAGTTTATGGTATCAGATCATTTGGTTTTGAAGGTTTGACAGGAATTGCAAGCATTGGATGCTCACCAGAGAAAAACTCAAGTGAGGAGACGACCAACTTGAGGCTCTTAATACAGAGATTCAAAGGAGACCGCATAAACAAGAGATGTATTCACAAGGAAAACTAGGTCCTTTTGCATCTGAGGATGATTTCTTTGAGTCATTTCAATTGATGAAAGCCAAGGTAGAATAACTTTATCATGAAAGAGGACTACGAAGAAATCCAAAAGTTGAAGAAGGTGAATCTTCAGTAAGAGCAGAAGGAGGAGTTGGAGGTGGTGGACCTTCAGAACCTTCTTATCCTTCATCCTCGTCATCTACAAGTGAAGCAAGTGTACATCCCTCCAAGGATAAGCAACCTAAAAAAACTCATCATTCTTCTGATATGCCTTTATTAAAGTTGGATGTAAAGTTTCAATTACCCACTTATGGTGGTGAATTAGATGCAGAAAAGCTAGATAATTGGGTGAGACAGTTAGAAGTCTATTGCAGGATACAAAGGATTGTTGACGATGAAACAAAGATCCAACTTACAAGTCTCAAATTGGGAGGCACAACTCTCATATGGTGGGAAAGAAAAACTAAGGATGATCTCAATAAAAATGGTAAAACAATCTCTTCCTGGAATGATTTTATCACTGCTTTGAAGAAACAATTCTATCCATTAGCATACATGCAACAGGAAATGATGAATTGGCAAAGTTTAAGGCAAGCTAAAGGTCAAAGTGTACAAGAATATACTCAAATATTTCGTAAGAAAGCATTAAATTTGGGTATTCCTTTATATACGCAAGAGACACTCCTAAAATATATTGGTGGTTTACATTCTTATCTCAAGCACACTATTCTTAAGCTAAATCTTTCTAACTTTGATGAAGTATGTGTACAAGCCATTCACATTGAATCAAGTAAAGGGAATGTTGGTGATAGTGTTTCTACAGATACTTGGAAAAGAAAGGATGCAGGGAAAAGGAAAGAGAAAGAGAAGAAGATAGCCACAACAAGAAAGGAGAAGCCTACTTCCAAGCATTGCAAGAAAGTAGGCCATGATGAAGATCGTTGTTGGGTCTTACATCCTGACATGAAGCCAAAGAAGTATGCCAACCAAGGAAGAAATAATACCACAGTTACGACAATTCAAGTGGATCTTGGATCAGATTCTGGTGATGAGACACAGGTTGTAGCTATGAGAATCCGAGGTATAAATTATGTTGCAAGTACTAGCTCTTCTAAATCAGTTGTTGTATATGATGAGTGTAAAAGGAATGAAATTTTCCACATAAGGGTCATACCAAATAATGTTAAAGTTGATACTCTTGTAGACAGTGGATCACAAGCCAATCTAATCAGTGAAGAGGTTGTAAATAACTTGGGACTTGAAACAAAGCCACATCCTAGACCTTATCCATTGGGATGGATATGTGGTGATAATAATTTACAAGTAACAAAGCAATGTAAAATCAAGTTTGCAATCACTTCTAATTATGTTGATGAAGTAGAGCTTGATATAGTGCCACTGGACATATGTGGAATTGTACTGGGAAGCCCATACCTTTATGGATAGGAAATCCATATTCTACAGGGAGGAAAATAAATATTGCTTCAAGAAAGATGGGAAAGAGTACATTGTTCGTGCTCATCGCATGAAAACTGACAGATCTTTTGCAGTTAGAGGGCAGTTGAAAAGAATGGTAAATGCAAGCAAAAGTTTAACACTTATGTCTGTAACAAAACAAGAAGTTTGTGATGCTAAACATGAGATGAGTCCATATGTGTCTAACAGTCATGAAGTGTCACCGGAGGTACATCATGAGGTTCAGCTGCATAATTTGAGTATTGTTCATGTTCAAAAGGGGAAGCATGTTGTTTCATTCTCATTAGCATGTCTAGTATTTTTTATTAGTTTGTTGCTATTCAGTGGTGTATGGCTGCTAAATGCGACAAAGAATGTAGATGATTGTGCAATTGATGGGATGATTACTTTGATAAACAATGTTATCTCAGTTTTCATGTTTGTTGTGATTAGTCAAGTGATCATTGTCCCAAAAAAGAGGATGGGTGATACAGGACAAGTGAGGAGGAAGTACCCTCACTTATTACCTGAAAAAAACCAGACTTTTGGTGGTCCAAAAGCTTCCAAAGTGGGGAGGAATGATCCAGGAGGCTCCCCAGGCTCAGAAAATGCTAAAAAAATGAAAGTTCTCATAATTGAGTGAAACCAATTCCATTGCGACCGTCTCGTCGCGCTGATTCCGAACATATATTTACTTTCTCAAATGGGCTTTGTATGCGAGAGTTATCGCACTTTGATCAAATTCTCAAACAGTGAAAAAGTCAAAGGTCAACTGGCAAAAGTCAATGCTGACGTCAGCATGACATCACCAAAACTATTTAATGATGCTGACATGGCAAAAGTAGGTGCTGACAAGTGGCGACCTATGATTGGGAAGATGTGGCAGACTTGGACCAATGCAGTGTGGACACATGGCAAATAATTGGGCAAATGTGGTGGTGCCACGTGTCCCAGGCATGGGCAGCCACATGGCACCCAGTCATCAATTGAATGGCAAGTTCAAAAATGTGTTTGAGTGTCCGAGGGTTTTGAACCCACGACCTATGGCCAAGCCCAAGCGCCTTAAGGAAAGGCCCAACACCAACGCGCCCATTATAGTACTTGTTATATGAAACCCACCACATTTTATGTAAAGTTTAATGTTTTGTAAGGCACAAAAGGGAGGGGGTTGGGGCTAAGCCCTAGCCCATGGTCGCTTGTCATCACATATACCCCGGAGCGCGTGCTTTAACATAACCGTTCGTCCACCATACATCCTTCGGTTCCAGGTGTTCCCATAAATCCAGGGAGCCAACGCACTTTCGGGGGGCTAAATGTAGAATGGGTGCATTTTAAGGGGCATGATCCCATTGTATTACGCTATATGCCCACGACCAGGACCTAGCGAATGGTAAGGGCCAGCGCTTGGCCAAATTTAGTGCATATGACCACTAATTGAGGGGCGTGTGCCACATTTTGGGGGCTTAGCCCATATATTAATGTTTAAAAGTGGGTTTTTACCATGTTTATGCTATTTTTAATTGATTTTGCCTAATATAATGACCAGAATTGGTTTTTTGAGGATATTGTGGCCATTTGGAGGGGGATTTGATCCCAAAAAGAGGCCAGGTCTTCAAGGGAAGTTGAGCTTCCTCATCTGAGCCTGAAAACTATATAAACCAAGCCTTTTGAAGCTTTGAAAAAGACTTTTTTGATGCAGGGATTTGAAGGAGCAGTTTGTAATTTTGGGCCTTTTCTCATGTTTTGAGAGGCATTTTTCTCATGTTGTTGAGAGGATTTGATGGAGCATGTATGAATCTGAGAAAGGAGGTCTTACACAACATATCTGAAACATGTTATATAACAACAAAGAGCCATTGTAAGAGAACTTGAGGATTTTAAAGAGCAATAAAGAGGTCCTCCACTTGGAAGCGGCCCAGAGACGTAGCCAACGATTGGTGAACTCCGTTAACAAGTTCTTGTCTCTATTTCTCTTTTTGTTTTGCTATTCTCTTCTCTTAATTTGTAGCATGGTTATTAATGGTTGATCTCTGTATTCACTTATAAGCATCAAGTAAAAGTCACATTTTGATATTCCGCAAAAAGTTAATAAGTTTATGTATTTCGCATTCTTATCGATCCGATGCATAAAGTACATTAAACTAACTTGCAATTTATTAGTAATACCTTCATTTTTGGGTCAGTTGTTGTGCCATCTGAGCCATCTCTGCATTCCATCAAGCGAGCGCGCGAAGCTTATTTTGGAAGCTCACTACAGTCGGGTCGCAGGACACTTTGGCGTCGAAAAGAAAGTGGCAGTGTTGCAGAAACATTTCTACTAGCCGAAACTTCAACAGGATGTCAACAAGTATATCAGGTCCTGCACCACCCGCGTTATTGCCAAACCGACCACTAAGAAACAGGGCTTGTACACCCCTTTGCCTACTCCTGAAATGTCATGGGAATCCATCTCAATGGACTACATGTCAAGCCTCCCATCCAACAAGAGGGGAAATGAATGTGTTTTGTGGTTGTTGATTGTTTTTCCAAGATGGCGATTCTAGTCGCTTGCAAGAAGAACTTCACAGCAGAAGTCACTGCCAAGATCTTCTTTGAACGACTATGGGTACATTTTGGGATCCCAAAAACCATTATCTCATACCGTGATAATCGGTTCCTCAACACATTCTGGTCGAGCCTCTGGTCATTGCTGGATACCAAGATCACCAAATCCACTGCCTTCCACCCCTAGACAGATGGCCAAACTGAGGTCGTCAATATGATGATCGTACATATCATGCACATGTACAATTCAAAACACCCCCGCACATGGGATGAGAGTCTTCCCTATGTCCAACATAGCTACAGTCGAGCCCTGCATAGCTCAACTGGCCACAACCCCTTTTAAGTTAGGTTGGGATTCCAACCATTGGGCCCCATGGATGTTGCACTACCCCTGGGGACCACCTCGGTCGACTCATCCCTTGCTCCACCAGAAGCTGACAAAGCCACCCGGTTCATTGAGAAAATCCAGCACATCTGCCAATAGGTTCAGGATATTCTACATAAGTCTAATGCCAAGTACAAGCAGCCATGATCAACATCGGGTGCCACATAAGTTTCAGGTGGGAGACAAAGTTTGGTTGCGCTTGCAGAAAGAATGCCTTACAGGGCCCCATCATAAGATTCACCCACTCCGTTATGGGTCATACACCATCACCAAGGATGTGGGTAATGCTTTTGAGCTCAACATTGCCCCTTTCCTTGGCCTGCACCCAGTCTTCAACGTGGCTCTCCTTCGACCATATTTCCCACCATTATTGGACACCTCAGAGATAACAGAGTAGTTGACACCAACAGAGATCAACCCTGAGTGCATACAACATGCATCCATTGATCATATTGTTGACACACATATCAAGGGCACTCGACAACAAAGGATCCATCTTTATCGAGTCGTCAAAGCAGGGCAACTCCTGCACCAAGGCAAGTGGCTCACCCGGGGCCAAATTCAGCATAAATTTCCTCATCTGATGGGGGAACTCAATGCAATGGATACCATTTCTTCATAAGGAGGGAGGATTGATCCAGGTGGATATCGGTGGCCACCCACCTTTTCCAACTCGCTCAAAACAGTTTTCTGACAATTTTGACAATTTATTATTTTTAGTAGTTTTTAACTTCCGGGGCCATTTTGAGGGCCTAAATGAAGGTTTTTTGGGATCGAGATTCTCAATGATAGCTAAAAAATTTGATTGTGCCCCAAAATGAATCTCCTCGGCGATACCTTTCCAACGGGCTATCGTGTGCCTAAAACAGAGTTCGTATTCAAAAGTTACGACCCCGGGAAGTTGATGTACTAACTTACCCAAACAGGGCCCACATGAGTTTTGACACTTCATCTCCTAGGGTTAGGTTTTTGGATTTCTAGGGTTTTTGACATTCTTGTTTATTGTAAAAATGGCTTCAGAGCCTCATTGTAATCATCTTCTGGTGAATGAGCGTAGTCATCACATCTCTTCTAAGAGATAAGCCGCCACCGTTCCAGCAAGCTTGTTTTCCGCTGCATTTTACAGTTTCATCTTATTTCCTTATTGAATATAAAACCAGTTTTACCGTATCTCTATTATTCAGTGTTAAAAATCTTTTAATAATTTGTATTCATTTCGTTCTGCTCATAAAATTTGGATCACATATTGTCTCATCTATGGGTTCCTTTGTGGAGGGTGTGTTGCATCCCTTCGTTTGCAAATGCAACATTTTTTCAAGCCCTGTATTTGCCTTTAATTTTTTATGGTTTGAACATTGAGTGCTATGTGCAATGGAAAGTAAAAGAGCACCGCAATTCCACTTGAAGTTAGAACACATTGAGTGCCACATAAATTGGAAATTAAAAGACACTGTAATGCATTCCCCCATCAAGTGAGACTTTTTAAATTTATTTCCTTTTAAAAGTCCTTCGTTTTTATGGAGAATCATTTCATTGATCTCGGGACCTTAGGGTGAGCATCTAGAAGGATTATTTATGGCTTTTGAATTTTTCCAGCTATAATGCCTCTAGGCATTTAGCCCCTTCTTCCCATGAAATGAGGTACAAGCCCTTCTTGGGGTCAATGAACCCATAAACCCAAAAGATAAGAAAACAGAGGGGAAGAGGTGTTAAAAGTGGTATATGTGCGGGAATGGTACAATGACCCTTCAAGGAGACTCCCTAGTAGCAACCCTTTCCCCGAGGGTGACCCACTTACTAGGAAACCATATCAACCACCAAGGTGAAATAATGAAAAAGGTATAATTTCCAAGCAAACGTTCTATAATCAAGAAAGAACCATTTGCAGCATGCTCAAATGCTTTAATTATTGAAGTGACACTTACCACAAGACTGGACTTGTTACCTCATGAAGAAAGTCTTCTTGTCCTCTTTGGGCCAGGCCAGTGTGGCAGATGCTACTATGCTACTAAAGATGAATGGTGATGTGTGATGGAGAGGAGGGGCTATGTTTGCTCAATGTGGGATTAGCTGGTCATCTGGCTCTTGACACTCCATGTCTTCTACCTGCTGGCCTCGAGACATCATCTCCTTAGTTACCCCTAGGCTGGGGGGGGGTTAACATGGCCATCAATCTTATTTCAGCTTGAGAGATGTTTCAATAAAATATCCCAATGTAGATTTATTTCGAGCCAAAGAGGAGGTCATGTTGGGACTCATCAAGTATCGAGATATGTTAGCTTTGACATGGATATTTAAAAGAAAGGAGGATGGCGATCCTATGTAATGCAATTTTTTGAGAATTGTTTGAAGGGGGGGAGTCTATATCTAACACCTTTAACAAATCCATTATCTTGGCCACTATCATGGCTTCAATTACTATTCAAATAAAAATATGAATGCAAGATTGAGACTCTAAATGAAAACAACATTAAATATAGAGTAACAAGAAATTCATTTAGGACACAATCCACCTTCATCATTATACCACCTTAACTACCTCATCTATCAATCCTAGAATCTAAAGGGATAAGCAAGGGTGAATTAGTCACAAGACTAAAGGACAATGATTCTCAAACATCTAAGGTAAACTTTCAAAAGGTTTTAACCAAAAAAAAGAGGGGACCTGTACTTTTGTATGGGTTTGTTGAGGGCACAATTGAAGGGGAAGTATTACTCAAACAAGAGAGACAAACAAGGAAGTTAATCTCAAACTTTAATCTTTGTATATTCAAAAACAAATTTATAGTAGGAAATGTTCAATAATTGGAATATTCTAAATAGTTAATATACAAGTTTTCTTAGTTTCACATAATGAGAATAAGATTGAATCATTTTAATATTCTTTGTGATAGAAACCTCCCTCACTCCAATTAAATATAATTGGTAATATCTAACTAACAATAGGATTAAATCATTTTAGTACTCTACATGATAGAAACCTACCCGATTTCAATATTAATAGTCATAGTATTGATATTGTGTCTTATTGTACTGCCTTAGCGATGAGTTCGCTTTGACATTCTATTAATTTGGTTTGATTGTAAAATTTTTGTAAAAAACTTAATGTATAACATAAGAAACTAAAAATTTTATTTTTTAATATGTAAAAAACCTGAGTTTTCTTACATTTTATTGGCTGATAACTTTATAGTGTTATTGCATCCTTCACTTATTTCGAGATCAGAATTAACTCAATGACATGACAGACTGGGTAAGTTGAATTTCTATTTTATATTTATATTTAATACTTTGTGTTGACAAAGAAGGGACTGGCAGTACCCTCACTGTGCAGATTGGTCAGGCAGGGGTACGCATCCATTATGGTCAAGTTTATCTTTATGGGAGGCAGTACGTGCAGCCTCGCTGCCTTGTTAATCTAGTAACAAGTTTAGGATGCATTCAATTCTTAAATAAAGGAAGTTTATCTTTATGGGAGGCAGTACGCGCAGCCTCGCTGCCTTGTTAATCTAGTAACAAGTTTAGGATGCATTCAATTCTTAAATAAAGGATTTTTTTAAGACAAAAACCTTTTCGATTTCAATATTAATAATTATAGTATTGATATCGTGTTTTATTACTGATTATAGCAATGAGTTTGTTATTGATTTGACATTAATTTGTTTTTTATTTTAAATTTAAGTGTGAAATATAATATTTAACTTAAGAAAATAAATATATATTTTTTGATATAATAAAAATATTTTTTTCTCATCTTTAATTGATTAATATATTTCAAGTATTATTGCTGCCTTCACTTATTTTAATATCTAAAGTTAATTACATGTACCATTTACCTTTAAACTAATTTTTTTTTTACTTAATAAATAATATTATATACAGTTACATGTGATTGTATCAGCATCATAATTATTATACCTGCCAACACGCATACACCTTCGATGATACATTAAATAAGTTTTGGGGTTTCCTGAATTTGTTTTTTCCCAAAAATACACCCAGAACCCAGTCACGCACTCGGGAGTACCGGGCAGCACAACCAAGATTAATGGTATTGTTCACACTCCGTACCAGTTCTTGTCGTGAAAGGGTATGAGTGATTACAAAATATTTGACAAAGTGTACTCCAAAGCTGTAACTGGAGAATCGCTTTTTTTTTCCACGAGAAATTATCTCAATATATATTAGAGATATATATCATTTACATTCACTGACTGGAGAATCGCTTGCTCATACGATAATATAGTAAAAATATTAAATGTAATTTTTAAATAATATTAGATTTTACATTGGGGGTTGATAAAGGTAACTATTATGTAAGCATCACATACTTATAAGTAAATTTGATAAAAGTAACTATTATGTAAGCATCACGAGTGATAAGTGAATTTGACCATAAGTTATAATATATTTAAGTTATAATATATTTAAGTATTATTATATAATATTTATTTATTTGTTTGTTATATATATAATTTTTTATTTAAATTTTATTGTGATTTATTTGAAATTATTTATTTATAGATTTTATAATAAAATCTTTTATATATTTTATAAGATAAATTTTACAAAATTAGAAGGAAATAATAAATATTTTTTATAATATTAAAACTATTTAATTACAAACTATTAAATTTACATACATTTTATGAATACATTGTATTTAAATTTGACTTTAATTTTATTCATCATTTAATGTCATTGCGTTTTTTTTTTTTCAATAGAAAATTCACACAAAATTATATTATAATAAAAAAAAATTACATAGATCCATGATCGTGACTAATCCTATCCACTTGGATCTACATAATACTTTTCAAAATAATAACCTGTTCAATATGATCTAAATAAGAGTTGACAAGTCTTGAAGTAATTAGTTACATAATAAAAACACCCACAACGAAGTGTTAATATATAGAATATTAACAAAAATGCCACTACATTTCTAGATCTTTGAAATTTATGCCATATATAGGACAAGGGATTTTTCAAAATAGAAGGTAATAATAATTTTTTCTTTATAACATTAAAAACTTAAAACCATTTAATTGTAAGGTTGCTAAATTTACATATATTTTATGAATAAATTGCAATAAATTTATTTTATAAATAAATTGTAATAATTTTAAATGAGGTTTTTATATTATAACAATTTTCAATTTTCAAGGCATAAGAATGATAGTTACATCCATTTAGAATTATTTTGATAATATTTAATCATCATCAAAGACATATTTAATGATAACAACAAAGACAAAGATGTTTCCAATTATGTAGTTGTTTGTGATAAGTATAACTATTTGGTGGCTCCAACTTTGAGATGATTTCCATGACAAATTGAAGAAAACTAAATGATTTTAATGAGAAAAAAAAATCACAAAATCCCATAAGTTTATATCAAAATATCTCATCCTACTAATATAACTAAGATTAGTTTTTAAATTAAAATTATCTCAATTGTATTTTACTATGTAAATTTCATTTTTCATTAATTTATGAATAGGGTAATACTTTTTCTTCAATCTAACAGGTCATAATAACTCTCTTTATTAATACTATGTCGACACCTATATGCTACCACTTAGCCTTGTTAAAAGCCAAATCTAACTTATATAGCATACTTGTTACACCACCACAATAAAGTACATAAGTTTCCGATCTCTGTATCCAAACATGACTTATATCTTTCTCCAATTCTAATTTTATCCATTCCAGAATTAATAATCAATACAATTGCTGACATGAAAGTGGGAAATGTAGGTGATGTAACAGGTAAACTATGAAAATAACAATTTCCAGCTTGAGCTTTGTAAAAAGTGGGAAAGGAAGGTGATGTTTTGTGTTGAGACTTGGTGTATAAATTAAAATATATATTATAAAATGTTAAATGTTTAAATTCTTTTTAAATGTAATTTATATTTGGTTCGTTCAACTCAATTAAAAATAAATTTAGGTTAATTTTTTGTGAATCTATGTCAAATTCTTTGAATTCAAATCAAATTTTCTATGTAGTTATTTGTGTTAATTTTTCTCATTTAAAATAACAAAAACCCTAAAATAAGTTGATTTCTTTTAAGACTAAGAAACTAGCTCATTTGTTAGCATATTGTTTATGTTTCACATGAATCATCATCATTAATAATTGTAGGGTGCCAACTATCATCTCCATTTCTAAATCTACTTGGCAGGGACTAAGTTGTCATGCAACTCTTGTTAATCTAGTAACAAGTTTAGGATGCATTCAATCCTTAAATCAAAGATTTTTTAAGACAAAATTGAAGGCTTAAACAATATTGTGAACAAATATGTAATCTTTTGAAGCTTCCCAAATATTTATTTTGAAGCTACTTTGTATTTTAAATACAAAGTGAGTCTTTAGCACCCACATAAGGTGTTAATGGCTATTTGTACATATGCAACCACTCTTCATTCATGTGAGCCACAGGTTGCCTATGCATAATCACCCATGTTTATAGTAATATAATTAAATTATGATTATTTTATTTTATTTTATTTGAAAAATTGACCACATATGCAACCACTCTTCAGAGCCATAGGTTACCTATGCATAGTCACCCATGTTTATAATAATATAATTAAACTATGATTATTTTATTTTATTTTATTTGAAAATTTGACCACCTTCGTATCTAGGACTGGCATTTTCCACACAAACTCAAATTCAAGGTGATTAGTGAACATTGAACATTATGCCCCTAACAATGCTACATTAAATGCAATATAGCTTGGCATATGCAACATCAAATTAATGCATTTCACATGAAGCATCGTATATCATAAATTAGATTGTATTCAATTCAACACTATAAGGGGTTTATTATTGCAATAGTGCACATTTAGTATGAGTTTAGAAGTGTTAGCTATGGATTGGAATTCAATGATTTTCTTCATCAAAGACATATCATTGTAACCTCCTTTCTATAATGAATCCAAAAGATCTAGTGTATTCTCTTTTTTGGTGTATGGAAATGAAGCCATGGCTTCACCGCAGTGCCCTGATTAGCGACTCTTGTGTCCAATGGGTACAGTTCTTAGAACCATCATGAGATACGATGGGTCTTCCCAACCTAACAAATAAATAAGTCATGATCTGGCCTCCCATAGCAAAGATTTTTCTTCCCATTGTGGTTGTGGAACGACTATGTTGAGGTCTTGTCCCATGCATATGAAAACCATCTCATGTTCCACAACAATTATCTTTAGGTCACGGTTTCCCTACCCAACTTAGAAATAATTGGCTAGTTTTGAATATTCACATGATATATGTACTTAGTATCACCAATTTGATACATCCCCCAAATTATAAGTGTCATGTATAATCTGGAATGTTGGAAATGTGCTTTGTTCCACTTGCCCTACGTATCACGTCAAGTTCCTAGCAAAAAGTTTGCATGGTGGATATTATTCACCCCAACTTCACACATGGAAAGGGAAAAAATGGAACTTTTGGATATTTTATGGAACCATGCTACTTTCTCGTACACACATTGTTGTAAGGTTATTATCATGTACATGAACCTTTGTCAAAATTGATTACTCATGGAGGTGACATCGATGGAGCTTGTATCCCATGTCTATTCACACGATTTATTTATAATGGTTAAGAACCAATTAACTATGAATCTCAAATTAACTATATAATTTATCTCTAAAGTACATGATTACTCATGGAGGTGGCATTGATGGAGCTTGCATCCCATGTCTATGTTCACATGATTTTTTGGTTAAGAACCAATTAATCGTGAATATCAAATTAACTATATAATTTATCTCTAAATTACAGCTTTTAAATTGAGATCAAAATATTGAATAACCTATATAATTCTAAAAGTGGATAGTTGTGTTTCTTGATAGCATAAGCAAAGCCTGATCTATTCTTGTTTATAGTTATCCTACGTTCAATTTTTAATTAAAAAGAATTAAATATTATAGGTAATGAAAAATTATTAAAATTGCTTGGATGAATTTTTCTTTGAAATTCTACTATAAATTGAATGTCTACAGAGGGATAATATTTTAACAATTTTTTTATGCACTTAAACATGGAAAGCATTATGCACTTTATGATGTTGCATTAAATGCAATATATTTTGTGGCCTATACTATTTGATCTGAGGTATTTCAAATTAGATAGTATATATCTCAGCACATATTGCAATCAATGGACTAATATTATCGGTTGCTTATTGATTACCCTCGAACACCTGCATTGTACTAGTAATTATAATTTCAATCCATGGAAAATGAATTTATGGAAAGACTATTCTTTCCAATATTAAAGTACACAAAAACTATGGTTCTTAATCACAATGGTTTTCTCATTGTGTATAATGTAGGGATGCATGCCACATTTAAACATGGGTGACTAAACCAAGCTTTAATAAGTATCATTTCATTGAGAAGTGCAACATTTGATTGAATATACTTTGAGATCTACGTTATTAAATCATGAGGCATTGCACATTAGAAGGTATATATTCCAAGATATATCCCATTAAATGTTGTATTGCTCAGTGGATATCACTTGCTAGATTTAACCTATGACCTCCTTTTCCTACCATATATTTTGTCCCTTCTTCGACATGTGATGATGCTTTGTCATTGTGCTACAACATGTCATGTGGTTGCATATAGATTGGTCATGGAAACAAACTTGCTAGTAGATTTAGTTTCATTCTTCCATGATGGCACACTACACTTTGGCACCAAATTATAGAGCCAAGATGTAGTGGAAGGAACAAGGTCATAAGTCACTTGTTATTGGGTCTCGATTAAACAAAGAACTAGCCTCCCAAGATGTGGATATTAAATTGTTTTATTAGCGAGTTTAGGTTTTGAAATATGTATTGCATTTAAAGAAGTTGAGTTTTGTTTATTTGAGATGCATGATATGTGTTGCATATGGATGATGTTAATAAATCAAAATTCAAAACAAAATCAAATAGATTATTTGTCTGAATAACATTAATAAATTAAAGTTGTGTGTGTGTAATAAAAAAGACAAAAGAAAGCTAATATAAACCATCTTAATGTCAAATCCCACTAGCACGATTGGATTTTGAGGGTTTCGTTCTGTAAGACGGCCAAGGTTTGAAACCCACCATTGTCGGGAGGAGACACCCAAAAAAATCCATCCATGTTAACAATTGGTTTGGTCCAAGCTGGGTGCGATACCTAGGTGATTTTGACAACTTAGATGCCCTTGGATCGTGATTTATTAGACCACGGGCTAGTCTCATATGCAACAGACACGCTAGCAAACAAAAAAAACATAAACCATATTAATAATAAATCACCAATAAATTTACACAAAAATTATTTCTTTATTTTTTTAATGTATTGAAAAAAAAGCATAAATATCACCTCCTCCATATTTCCTTTGAAAAATGATTAAAGTTGATGGATTTATACCAAGAAAGTTTGCAATGACTACAATGAAAGTTTTGTATTTGCTCATTCTATTCTCATAGAATATCAAGTCAATTTTTCATGTCAAATAGGAGAAGGAGAAAAATGTGTTGAATCAAATGAATGTAAGCTAAATGATGGAAAAACTTCAAGGCAAAATTCACTCAACTGTTTTCTTCCCTTCTCACATCCCTCAAACCCACTCTATATAATTATGCATTCCTTTCTTAATGACTTGGCACTCTATGCAATATTCATATCTGAAGAACACTATAAAGTGGAACTCATACACCACTGTCATGAGTCTAATTTTCCCTTCCTCCACACATATGAATGGGTTGGTGGAAAAAGCATTGTTGATGCATCATAGTAATGTCATATTGATGGTGTTTTTTTCATTTGTTGTTGATGTTTCAACATTGGGCATACACTCTCCCAGATTGGTCATGCTGATTTGATTCATTCACCAAGGGAGGATGATACATTCACTCGCGGAACCATGTTGATTTGGCTAGTGGTGAATGGCAAGGGATGTTGATGTTTCTCCAGTTAGAAGCATCTGGCAAACATTCTCCCAGATTGATCATGTTGATTTGACCAAGGGAGAATGATACATTCTCTCACGAGGCCATGTTGATTTGGCTATTGGTGAATGACCCAGGCATAGTCTTTCTCCTAGTAGTCATGCTAATTTGACGAGGAGTGATAAAGACTCGAGATGCTCTCACATTGCCTGCTCCAAGATGAAGTGATATGTTTTTATAGGGCAAGTTTGACTTGCTTACAAGTATAGTCTAATATTGAAGATGTAGGCTCTAGAGACCCCTTATGATGAGGGGATTCTCAGTGAATCTACTCAACATTAGAGCCCTATATTAATTAGACATGCATGTGAGGAGATGATACATCAAAAAGGCTCATGGACAACTTTTATAGTGAAGAAGAAATGCCAAGAAGATAAGACATGCCATTGAAGAAACCCTAGAAAGCATTAAAGAAGAAATTGAAGACAAAAGAAGAAATCAACCCCACAAGGAAATTGACGGTGACTCAAACTATATAAATAAAGGTTGGATCATTTCACTTGACATATAACACAACTCTTCTCATCAAGTGTGCTTTAGCCAATTGCACAATTCACAGTTGTCAACTACAGTGCGCAGTTCCCATTTGTCCATTACAGTGCCTGGTTCCCAGTTGTCTGATATAGTGCACAATTTTCAGTTCCCAGTTATAGTGTGTAGTTCTATGTTTCTAGTTGCAGTGTGCAGTTCTCAGTTCCCGGTTGCAATGCGCATTTCTCAGTTGCCAGTTGTGTTATCTTCAAGGTGCGCTATTTTTTTGGAGTATCTTAGCAGTTCTTTTGTGGTGCGCTATCCTTGAGAGTTCTTCATCATACAAGTGCACAAATATCTTGTTCTGGGTTTCTTCATGTAAATGGTGATAAACTTGGATTGATTTATTCTTTAGAAAATTTGTTGGGCTTTCTCCCAAGGTTGGGTTTCCCATGGTAAAATCTTGTGTTTAGTGTGCATGGCTATCTTTCTATGATTTTGTTGTTTCCGTTGCAGTTATTTGGTTGAGATTTTCAATGTGTAATTATTCTATGATAATAGTGGCATAAAATTATGTTTGAAATCATAAGGAAATAATTATTAGATTTGGAAATTTAAAATTCAACACGGTATCAGCGCTTTGTTGAAATTTTCCATTGCATTGTCATAGATCTATTGTTGGCTACAACACTAGAAGAGTATTGTTCACATGATTTCTTAGATGAGACTTTGCCTTCGGACGAAGCCATCCTCGAAGCCATGAATGTTTCCGAGAGACCTTGGGACGATATGCATCATCGATCTTATTTTCTCCCAAGTCTTGAAAGAATTGAGCAAGATGATTTTCGATCTACTTTGAGTGAGATAGTTGGTCATGTTGTATTTACAATTGATTTGCACGATATTTATGCGGAAGGAAATATGGCGAGTATTTCTCCTACCGTCTCGATTGACATCTCTCGTACCCCTGAAAAAATTGAGAACGTAAATATAGGTGCGGATTGTTTGCCAGAAGAGGTTCTGATCTACACCAACCTCTTCAAAGAATTTCAAGATGTATTCGCTTGGTCATATGAAGAGATGCCAGGGATCGATCCTCGCATTGTCGAACATGAAATTAGAACTTATCTGGATGCTAAACTTGTTCGACAATGTCTTAGAGTTGTTAATCCTAGGAAGACCCCCGCTATTAAGGCAGAGGTGGAGAAGCTACTTAACGTCAGATTCATCTACCCGGTTCTCTTGACCGAATGGGTATCCAACCCCGTTCCTATGAATAAAAAGAAAGGAACCATTTGTGTGTGTATGGACTTTCGTGACCTGAACAAAGCTTGTCCTAAAGATAACTTCCCCACACCTTTCATTGATCGGATTCTCAATGAGTGTGCGGGAAGCGAAATATTTTCCTTTATGGACGGATTTTTAGGATATAACCAAATCCAAATCAAACCTAAGGACCAACACAAGAAGACATTTATATGTCCTTAGGGTACTTTTTCATACCGGAAAATGCCTTTCGGCCTGAAAAATGCTGGAGCAACCTTCCAACGTGCCATGACTTTCCCTTTTCATGATCTCAAGCATATAGTCGAAGCTTACCTCGATGATCTTGTTGCTCACTCTTGCAAGAGAGTGGATCATGTCACACACCTTCAGCTAGTTTTTGAAAGATGTCGTTACTATAGAATCTGGTTAAACCCTCACAAATGCATCTTTTGCGTTAGGTCTAGTCGTCTCTTACGATTTTTAGTTTCCAAGATTGGAATCATGGTAGATCCTCTTAAGGTTGAGGCAATACTTCAATTGCCTCCCCCGCATATGATTAGACAACTTCAAGGTTTACAAGGGAAAGATAACTTTCTGCGTTGGTTTATAGTGAATTATACCAATATCACTAAGGGTTTCATGCGCCTATTGAAGAAAGACACCCCTTTTATCTGGGATGAGCGAGCCCAGGAGTCTTTCGATGCCTTGAAGAAAGCCTTTGTATCGACTCCTCTGCTGAAATCTCCTAATTACAATAGAGATTACTTGTTATATATTGTCACGTCCCAAGAGACGATTGGTATGGTTCTAGTTCAGGAGGATGATGAGCTCCATGAGCACGTCATCTACTATCTTAGTCAAAATTTAGTCGGTCCTGAACTTAATTACTCTCACGTCGAAAATATAGCTTTGGTTGTTGTTCACGCAATCCAATGTTTACGACAGTATGTAACACCCTGTTTCCCCCAGTCTGTAAAAATAACTATACTGGCCAAGTATTGTTGCAAACTCAGAAATGTGAATGTGTGATGTGAATGGACCTTGTGAAAAAGCTTGATGAATGTAAATAATATTATGAATATATATATTGCAGGACTGCTGAGAGGGGGTGTGCTGAAAAAGAGACCACGATAACTGAAGAAAGGTGGTGGAAGGCACCTGGAATGGTGGCGTTAACTTCCACCAAAACCAATACCGTATTTGGACTTCACTGGCCCGGAGAACCAAGAGCGGCTCGCTGGCCCCGAATTAAATGACTCGCTAGGTTGGTAGGTAAATGGATCCTCATGAGTAATGAGGGATGGGGGTGAACCACCCATCCGTAGAGTCTTCAAACCTGACCACTGCGAGGAAAATCATGCCACGCGCAACCTCGCCGAAAAGAGAAAAGGCAGGAAGAGTGTGCGATGAAGGGGCAGACGCGAGGGGAAGAAGAAGGAAAAAAATAACTATGGAAAATACAGAGTGAGTGATAGCAGAGAAGAAGGAGAGTAACCTTCATTCTCGGTCACTAGTGAACAGAGACTCAGTCTCACAGCATCGTGGTCTCAGCTCAGGGGTGGCTAGTGGTAAATCCGTTGGGAGTCGTTGAGCCTACGATTGGGTGGAAACGAGCACCCCTCTCAGCAGTTGCATCACCTGGTGTTTTTATGATAAGTGTTATATCTTGTATCCTGAAATTTATATGCTGACATGTATGTTCATAGTCTGTGCAATTATGAATGGTTTCAGTATAAGACTGTCTGCATGGTGTTTTGATCAGAAATGATGGTTGCATGTTTTTATTGGAAAGACCACGTATGGCTTATGTTTATATGTGTATATATATGATGAACTAATACAGATCTTCGAGTCTGCTCTCAGGAGATGTGTTCCTGTGTTGTCCTACCTGATGCCTTAGATAGATTTCCCCACGAAGGCACCCTTTTGAGACCACCTCCTTACCTTCGAGAAGACCTTCTCGTCTGGTCTTCAAAACCTGGTGTAAATTACCTGAGGACCTGAAGGAGAATGTTATAGTTTAAAGTCTTAAAACCTTGCATGAGGGAGAATGGTCCTTGTAGACCTCAACATTTTGGCATTTCGGTAACCGGAATACCCAAGGGCGAGTTCCCTTGCACTCGCAAGTCCCGAAACCCTGACTTATGAAATCCTGAAATGACAGCATGTGGATAAGTATCGAGCAACGAACGAGATTCTTTCGGAAGATCTGCGGTCAGTCACGACCGTTAGATTGCAGGAAGGAATGTAGGCATTAATTCCTCGACCCTTTTTAGCCTTCACAAGTAGCAGAGGAATCGAGACCGCAGATCCCAAGATCCATGGGAGTTACCTGGACCATCCATTTGTAGAGGACACGTGGCTGTCGGTCGACGTTTTGGCACCCGGGAGACTAAAGGGAAAGAACCCTTATCTTCGCAAGTCGCGAAATTCCGGTAAATGAAACCCTGAATCGGTTTAAGTGTGAATAAGTTTGAGAAAATCGGGATTTGATCGTGACCGTTGATCATCCTGAAAAGATCATAACTGTTGATCGTGGTTAAAGGTCGCAGCCGTCAATCGGAGGGACACGTGGCTATTGGTCGGCATTTCTCCGTTTCGGCACTCGGGAAACCAAAGGGCAAGAACCCTTGTCTTCGCAAGTCGTGAAATCTCGGTACCCGAAACCTCGATGCGCTCTGTGGAAAAAAGGAGGAGTCCTGAAAGGACCTAGATCGTCCATCGGAGGAGACGCGTGGTGAGCGGTCAGAGTTCAGGGAAAGCTCTGAAATCCTGTGGGTCGTTGGATCCAAATCCTCGAGGATCATTGATCTCCTACATGAATCCCCATATCAGGATTTGTGGATTGGAGTGACAAGAGTTTTGGAGTCGTTGCATCGTGAACTCTCGGTTCACGAAACTCCGAAAAGTTCCAAACCATTGGATCCAAAACATCGAGAGTTGTTGGATCTCACACAAAAACTCGAGTATCGAGTTTCGGGGTTTGAAGAGTCGAAAGACTTGAATCTCTTGCATTTCGAACTCCCGATTACCGAAATCCCGATACAGCCAGGACCGTTAGATCATGGGAGGCTTATAGCCGTTGATCTCCCTTCGGAGGGGAACTTCGGAGATTTCGAAGTTTCGGGGATTTGAAAGGGAGAGGAAGAGACATTGCATCGCGATTCCCCGAATCGTGAAAAGCTGGTAAGTGCTTTGTCGATTTAGCACGTGGTCACGGAACAGGGTCACGTGGACAAGACCCAAGCGGGGAGCTTGTCACTCACCAGCCCTTTTGGGGTTCAACATTTCGGCATTTCGGGGTTTGAAGAGTCGAAAGACTTGACTCTCATGCATCACTGAGTCGCGAAATGCGAAAGGCACCTCTTGGCTTGGCCTGTGGTCATAACCAATGATCACATGGAGGTGGATAAGGGAAGAGCTAGCCTGCACTAGGCCCCCGTAGGAATTCGGGGATTCTATCCCTTGAGGAAAAGAGAAAAATTTATTATGTCGTAGTGGGTATGTGACAAATTGGTATCAGAGCATGGTTACAACACTTGGCCTGCTTGGGCTCAGGTATGAGCTGCGTAAGAAGATATTGTTATCTACGTTTTCTCTTTAAGGAGAAGGATTGCAGAATGAAACTGTAATCTGGGAATTTTCTATAACCCCTCTGTTAAAATGATAACTACTCTTATAGGAGTAGGGATGCACTGATTGTTATCACTGATAAGATCTGAGTGTGAATGACAGAGGTGGAATAAATTGTGCTATGAAGCTGCACAAGCCAGACAAGGGACATGAACTGCGTTGTCATGTTTTAGTGTTACGATGGCTACCTACTAAAGTAGGTAGAGTCTCTTGCAATTGAGATGGTTGGTTAGATAAGGATTAAGACCCAAATGAAGAACTCCTTCATGATTGGGAAATCTAGTAGGGACTGGTAAGATCCTTAGAAAGTTATGATCACTGTATTATTAAGAGACTAAACCCTGCGCATATAATTTCTCATGATTGAGAGGACTGGTGAAAATATGTAGGGTCAGATTTACCTAACCTATAATGGTTAGAATCGACAGTGAGGATAACATGTTTGAGGGGTCCTTTGGGACTGTTGCTATTTCCCAAAAAGTGGCCCTTGTTGGTCGTTTCCATAAGGAGAGGGTAACACCGTATGAGTCATGACTATGAGACTAGTCCAGTAAGAAACCTAAAAGCTCTGAAGAGATAGCCGGAGAAATCTTTTTGAAAATAATTTTGAAGGTTGGATGGGATTGAGAGTCAAGATCCATTCAGAAAGAACCGAAATGATTCGAGTCGTTTGATCTCGGAGAGAATTTCGCAATTCCGGGGATCGAAGGAGTCGAGGTTCTTCACAATAGAAGTCCCGAAGTCGCGAAATCGAGACATAATCACAACCATTGGTTGGAAAGCCGGGACGTGATCAGGACCGTTGATTTCCAGAGAGATCTGGACCATGGGATCTAGATTGTCAAGCCCGCATGGATCAAAATTTTGGGAAACGATGGAGAGTTGTCCACGGATTCGCCGAAATACGGGATCCTGACACATGTCTGAGAATTGACCCTAGGTTCCAAGAAAAGGGTCATGCGTGTTGGAGACAGAAGTCGCTCCTGGACTGCTAGCAGGAGTAGAGCCCGACGCCCATCAGTTTTATGTCACAGTGGTTTATAGATGGGGTGACCGAATGGAATCCAACTCAAAACAATATCATTCCAACTCCGAAACTAGGCTAGGCATGCATGAGTGAGTGAGGTCTTATATAAACTTCAAACAATGAGTTGTAGTATGTGGTGAAGAAGGTGGAAGACTTATATAAGAGAAAAGCAGAGGTCTGGTACTAACATCGGGTTACTAACAGACTGTAGAAGAAGATGTTTGAAGGCAATATCATCTTACATTCAAACGCAAAACTAGGGAATGCAATCATACAACGATGAACCTTTCATCATAACACAACTGCAATGATTCGAGAGAATCAGTCAATCACGAACTCTCTGGTATGAGAGGAAAACACAGACGAGATAGGAAAACTGTTTGTCATAAAAAAAGAAATCTCAAATACAAATGCATACCCAGAAAACTAGAATATTTGTTAAAACTTTACAGTAGGGAGCTCTGCTCTACCATCGATCCATTACAAAATGGCGAAAACGCCTACATATACTCGAAACAACAACAGCAGCAAAAACAAGATGTTGCATGAAAAACATTACGTCTGCATGTCTTCTGACAGTCTGCACATGAAGACTGGAAGATCGTGCACCTATGACAGACGCCATCTTAACTGCGCGCGGCTCCAGCAAGGGGAGGTAGCTGAAACACTAAAGGCTTAATTGGCGTGTGCAGACCCCTGCCGGCTAGCTGAGGACTCAGCATGGTTCCTCTGGAAGAATGGGTACACAGGACCCTCTCGAGCGGACCACCTGCCAGACACTCCATGCCTTATAATTAATGGGTGAGGCGAGGTTCCAACCACCCTCTTTCTCTTCATTCATTTCCAGCGGGTACCGGGCACTAGATTATGTCAACCCAGCCTCTGAAGAATGCAGTCCCCCCTTTCTTGAATCTTAATTTGGCGCCTTTGGACTCCCTGAGTGATCATGGCTGTGACCACATGCTTTCAGTGTTCGCGAATATGAAAGGGGTATCAATACCCACAGAATGCTCCTTATGATCTCCCTACACCAAATCGGGGAATCGGGCTTCGCACGATCGCGAGTCTTGGAATCACAGGTCCGGGTCTCACAAATCCTTGAAACCCGATGAATATTCCCCCACGCTTTCCTTGCTCCTATCGGGAAATTCCCCGTCGGGAAATCGGCACTTACGAGGTCGTGATCCACTTACCTCACGGATCCCCGACTCCCGATCTCCGATGGCACTTGACGTTGACTCCTGCGAGGGTTGACCCTTCCGACACCTGTCCTCTACTACGATCCTTAACCTCGTCGGGAAATCGCGATTCCCGTTTTCATGTGCACGGGACTTTCAATTCCCCGATCGTCGACCCTGCGGGACCTCCTGCCACACGTCTTCGCTACTGGACGGTTCAAAGCTCTCGTCGGGATATCGCGGATTGCGATTCCAACATGCGAGAGTTATATGTCTTTGAAAACCCCGATTCTCTGATGAACTGAACCCCAACTCTTCGCTTGATGTCTGACGCGTGTCCTGTTGATATCAACGGCTGAGATTCCCCATCGGAGTTTCGAGACTCAAAGGGTCTCAGTTCTCTCGATCTTTTAAACCCCAATGACTCCTCCGGGACTCCTCCTCTGCTCGCTAGGACTTAAACTCTGCGCAATGTCCCGAGATCTAACGGCAGATGGGATTTCGTCGATCTTCTCTGTGAGATCCTGACTGTCCACTTCCTTCTCAGCTATCTACTACGAACGTTGGTCCTTCTTCTGCTGCATTTGGGCATTTTGCGTGCAATCTGCAACCTGGGTGCTTCTGCGCCTAATGAAAAAAATAATCGCTAACATTAGGCTCCATGGGGGATAGAGTCGTCCCTGCGATGCTCTAAGAACTCCTTCCGTAGTTTTAGTGCCTTGTTGTTGGGCTATGGAGTCAGGCTCAAAATATCCTGCTGCTGAAAATACAAGCCGAAAAATAAAAGCAACAAAATAAAGCTACATGCTCAAAGGAGCTTATTTATATACAATCCTAATGCTAATAAAATATTTTGCACGGGCTAGGTGAAAGAAAAATTCCACCATAGCCATTCAGGCAGCTTCCTGGATAGAAGCTCCTTCCTTCTATCGATGATCACCAGCAGATAGTGTAACCGTGACAGCAGAACGGATACACTCTTCAACTTCTCCTCACAGGGTGAAGTTGATATGGAATAGGGCAGCTCCAAGGCATAAAGGACATGCCACTCCATGTATTCGCCGACAGGGTCATAGAATGAGTGGCGAATTTTGGAAACTTGGTGACAGGAAGCCTCCTCTGCTACAGAGTTTCTCACATGTGATTGAGTATCTTTGATAAGCACAGGTGAGTGGGAAACTGACGTAAGCTCATTGATCTCAGGTGGTAGCTGCTCATTGACTGGCTCTGGACAGGAAATATCTTGCTCCTCTGGTTCTTTCTCCCCCAGGTCCGGTTCGTATTCATCATAAATAGGGACCATGGGGTGGTTCTGTTTGCTGACTGGCTCTTCAGTATCTCTATAGTGATCAAAAGTAGGATAAGCTTGCTGCTCATCATCACTATAATATATATCAAAAATGGGTTGTCCTTCATTGATATGATCCTCCTCCAGAACAATGATCCCGTCAAAAACTTATGTTTCAGGGACAGCGGGACCTACTGCTTCTGGCTGCTCATACATAATCCTTTTCTCTTTAATCCCAGGTAAAAATATATCGTGAGAAACCCCCTGGGGGAAAAGAGAAGAAACCTCTTCCACAACTAACCCTTATTTTAAAAAGAGAGGGTCTTCGTCATCATGAGCAGAGCTTCTAGGAACATCTGCTTCCACCCGATGCCCAGGTAAGCCATCTACTATAGACCACATCTGCTCTATAAACTCATAATTTTCACAAGAGGCATGTTGATCGTTATGAACATCTAAAAGAGCAGGTGCATCTGAAATAATGTCAGATGCTTCCGTTCTAGGGTAACATAATTAATATCATTCAACACCTCTATTTTTTTACAGCAGACGCTTTCTTCCACAGTAAGGGCTTCATCGCAGACATGGTCTGCAGGGCCAGCAGAGGCTTCACGAAGCAAAGAAAATTCCTCACAACAATGTTCATACAAACGATTAGCTGGGAAGTATTCTTTACAAAATGAATTGAAAGCTGCATGAAAACCTGCTAGAGAATAGATGCTTGTGGAGGGAAGAGATCGACACCAATCGAGAGCAGCTCCCTTCAATGAATACCTGAAAAGCTTAATCTGGACATCCTCATGCGTGATATTGTGTCGGTGAATAGCTTCATGGAAGTCCAATAAATGCTCAGTTGGTTCCTCCCAATCCTTTCCATGAAATTCAGGGAGGAAATCTTCCCAGATGTCTTTGTCAGGAAGTGCATTAGGAAAACCAACTATCTAAGAAAAGTCACAAAAAGAAAACCTTTGAGCCAGAATTTTCTCCATATCGAACCAGTGGAGTCGCCAATCGATCCTCGAATCGTAGATTCGCCAGGTGAAAGATGCACAGCTTCAAATGTGCTTGGTCCTTGTTCACCATCAAAGGCCAGATCTTAACATTGTTGTTCCCTAGGAAGCTTCTCAGGCTGAGAAAGCAGCCGCTGAAACCTTCTCGAGAAAGCTCCTCTGGGTCAGCTTTCAGGTGTGCTAACAGTAGCCACAGCTAAAACAGTGATGTGGAAACAATAGAGTCACCAGGTGCATAGTAGAAATCTTTAAGGGCTCTGATGTCTGATGCACCTTCAGAATTAGAGGCTCAATGTCGTTCTGCCCAGGGAAAATCTTCAACTTCATCCCCGGCAACGGTGCCAGAAATGTTGGCGACGGAAGTCGCTCCTGGACTGCTAGCAGGAGCGGAGCCCGACGCCCATCAGTTTTATGTCACAGTGGTTTATAGATGGGGTGACCGAATGGAAGCCAACTCAAAACAATATCATTCCAACTCCGAAACTAGGCTAGGCATGCATGAGTTAGTGAGGTCTTATATAAAATTCAGACAATGAGTTGTAGTATATGGTGAAGAAGGTGGAAGACTTATATAAGAGAAAAGCAGAGGTCTGGTACTAACATTGGGTTACTAACAGACTGTAGAAGAAGACGTTTGAAGGAAATATCATCTTACATTCAAACGCAAAACCAGGGAATACAATTATACAACAATGAACCTTTCATCATAACACAACTACAATGATTCGTGAGAATCAGTCAATCACGAACTCTCTGGTATGAGAGGAAAACACAGACGAGATAGGAAAACTGTTTGTCATAAAACAAGAAATCTCAAATACAAATGCATACCCAGAAAACTAGAATATCTGTTAAAACTTTACAGTAGGGAGCTCTGCTCTACCATCGATCCATTACAAAATGGCGAAAACGCCTACATATACTCGAAACAACAACAGCAGCAAAAACAAGATGTTGCATGAAAAACATTACGTCTGCATGTCTTCTGACAGTCTGCGCATGCAGACTGGACGATCGTGCACCTATGACAGACGCCATCTTAACTGCGCGCAGCTCCAGCAAGGGGAGGTAGCTGAAACACTAAAGGCTTAATTGGTGTGTGCAGACCCTTGTCGGCTAGTTGAGGACTCAACATGGTTCCTCTGGAAGAATGGGTACACAGGACCCTCTCGAGCAGACCACCTTCCAGACACTCCATGCCTTATAATTAATGGGTGAGGCGAGGTTCCAACCACCCTCTCTCTCTTCATTCATTTCCAGCGGGTACCGGGCACTAGATTATGTCAACCCAGCCTCTGAAGAATGCAGTCCCCCCTTTCTTGAATCTTAATTTGGCACCTTTGGACTCCCTGAGTGATCATGGGTTGTGACCACATGCTTTCGGCGTTCCCGAATATGAAAGGGGTATCAATTCCCACAGAATGCTCCTTATGATCTCCCTACACCAAATCGGGGAATCGGACTTCGCACGATTGTGAGTCTTGGAATCACAGGTCTGGGTCTCACAAGTCCCCGAAACCCGATGAATATTCCCCCACGCTTTCCTTGCTCCTGTCGGGAAATTCCCCGTCGGGAAATCGACACTTACGAGGTTGTGATCCACTTACCTCACGGATCCCCGACTCCCGATCTCCGATGGCACTTAACGTTGACTCCTGCGAGGGTTGACCCTTCCGACACCTGTCCTCCACTACGATCCTTAACCCCGTCGAGAAATCGCGTATCGGGATATCGCGATTCCCGTTTTCATGTGCACGGGACTTTCAATTCCCCGATCCCCGACTCTGCGGGACCTCCTGCCACGCGTCTTCGCTGATGGATGGTTCAAAGCTCCCGTCGGGATATCGCGGATCGCAATTCCAACATGCGAGAGTTCTATGTCTTCGAAAACCCCGATTCTCCGATGAACTGAACCCCGACTCTTCGCTTGATGTCTGACGCGTGTCCTGTTGAGATCAATGGCTGAGATTCCCCGTCGGAGTTTCGAGACTCAAAGGGTCTCAGTTCTCTCGATCTTTTAAACCCCGATGACTCCTCCGAGTCTCCTCCTCTGCTCGTTAGGACTTAAACTCTGCGCAACGTCCCGAGATCTAACGGCAGACGGGATTTCGTCGATCTTCTCTGTGAGATCCTGACTGTCCACTTCCTTCTCAGCTATCTGCTACGAACGTTGGTCCTTCTGCTGCTGCATTTGGGAATTTTGCGTGCAATTTGCAACCTGGGTGCTTCTGCGCCTAATGACAAAAATAATCGCTAACAATGCGGATGAAAGAGCCAAGAAAACCTTTGTTTTGGGTTTTCGGATTTCGGGAATCCATGAAATAGAGATTTCTTGCAACAGGAATTCCGAAATCGCAAAATGCGAAGCGCCTTTTTATTCGGATCATGGTCACCGCCAGTGGTCGTGTGAGGAGAGGGCGTAAGCTAGTATGATGAATAGTGCATGAGTTTAATGCACTGAGGAGCTTCATATTAAGAAGCTTGATACTCATACCACTAAGGTATGAATGATATAGAACGTGCAAGTAATGCACATGTATGATGTAAAGGTATAAGTATACTAGGGGCCCAATATGATGGCCCTGATGAGTGAAATGTGAGGCAAGAATTACACTTGCCAAAAATTGAATGAATACCATGGATGCATGGTTGACTCCGTTCTGAAGAGTCGCGAAGGTTCTGTCTTGAATGATAGCTTAAGGGGAATGTACTCCATTCCCCCAGGAAAATCCAGTACAATTAAATGAAAGAGTAAATGAATGAGGATGCTCTGATGTCATGATAAGAGGCAAATTTTTATGCCTTTGAAGATCACATGAGAAGGACTGTGAACAATCCTGAGATGACTGATTTTAAAAATGGAAATGTATGTAGGCTATGAAATATACCTACGATAGCTACATGTAGGATTAGGATTATGAAAGTGGTTAAGTACATCATAGATGTAAGTTAGCAAAGATGCATGTTTATATTCCTTAAGGGGGATATTTGGTAGACCACTAAAAGGCTAACTCAAGGTTGAGGCCATCACAAGTGGTGATGGATCTGCAACAAGGAAGTTGCATGCTAAAAGAGTTCTCGGTGGAGGAACTATATAAGGTCTCTGTCAGAAGAATAGAGTCACAACCCTGATAATTGTTGAAGGATGGACAATGGGCTGCAAGGCCTATCCATGTATAAGAATCCTAGATTGCATTTTGAAAGAATCATGTAAGTAATAGAAGACTAATAACCGAATATTGACCATTCTGATAACCGAATGAAAGTGTGTAGCATGCACATGTTCATGATTCATTATGAGCAAAGAGTTTCTACTAAAGCATGCTGAAGTATCCTAAGAGTTAGGATGAGCCTAACTCGGGGCTGCTTAGAAAAAGAGCAGTTGTGGAAACCAGTATGGTTGGTAAGAGGCCAGTAAACCCCTGAGTATGATTGAATGAATAAATGGGTATGTTTAATTGATACGGCTTGGTTGAAGCTGTGATTAAGGAAAGGCAGTGAGACCTTAGAGATAACTTAACTGGGCTGAAAATCCCCAGGCGATGTAGAAAGAATTGGGAGAAGGGGAGAGCCCTCAATTCTTCCCTTGCTGTGCATTACGTTTCTATGGAATGAGGAAGCTAGTACATTTATGAACGAAAATGCTTTGACACCATAATAATGATGGTTGTAATGTTGTGAAAATGATTGAGAACTATTGTGTTATA
>ML804304.1:26836-67736 GCA_009831015.1 Picea engelmannii | reverse complement strand
TCATGGATATGGCAGTAAGGTAAGCCCATAGGAAAGACCGATTGCCTGCTGAGCCAAACTGCAAGGAATGTTATTTCCTTTTGAGAAAGTGAATTTGATTGTTAGTATGCACAATTCTGAAATTGTTGTGACGATGTTGTAAAGGTGCAATAAAATGTAAGTACATGAGAACTAACAATTTGATTAGCTAAGGAATGAATGCAAGAAGAAGGAGTTTTGGATATGGAAATGCTGTAAGCCCATAAGGAAGATCGATTTCCTGCTGAGCTAAAATGTTATGGGAAGGAAAGTCCCATAATTATGAATCTGGTTCCTAAGCGGGACAAATATAAAAACAAATCGTGAGACTTGATAAATCTGTGGGTGACAGGTTTGCAATAAAATTCTGAAAGTTAGAATTTATGATGACATATCACAAAATCTTGTGTACCTGTGATACAGGTGAGAAGAAAATATTTTTCCTGAAAGGAATAGATGAAGGTTGTCAAAGCTGAAGATGATGAATGTGGCTACTACTGAGCCATGAAAACCCCGTGATAAGCCATGATCACCTGAAAATTATTGTGTTGAGGTAGCACAAGTCAGAGGGACGCCTCGGCAGAGAAAGTTTGAGGCACGACTCAACTGTAAGACTCAATAGGATATCTAAGATTCTTGTGCGAGAAAACCTTGACAGGGCAAGATGGATCACCCGAGGGACTGTATAACAGTGAAGGGGATGCCTGAGCTTGGGCCTGGAGGGTGAGTGACCGCAAGGAAGAGGAGACCTTAATAATTTCCTGTAAATTATTGGGATCATGCACATAGGGGGTAGTTTCCCGTGCGGGAAAACCTTGGAAAGGAAGATGAAATCATGATAGCTCTTGTGAGATATTGAATTGGAATCATGCATCCAATGGGTACATCAAGGAGGACGATGAGCATGGATAACAAAACTACCATGTGGATACAGATCCATAAACTACACAGATAAGTATTGTGCTCAAACTATGAAATTTTCCTTTTGAATTATGAGAAACAATAAGATGTTTTTGCACAAAATTGTGATTAATGTGCTTGTTGTCCAAGAATTATGGAAGGCAGGTGATGAAGATTAAGATCCTGAAAAAGGATCGGACCGAGGATGAAGGTCAAGCCTTCTGAAGTGGCCGAATGAGAAAGGCATGACAAGTGTTTGAGAAAGAACACCGAGGACGGTGTTCCTTTAAGGGGGAGGGAATTGTAACACCATGTTTCCCCCAGTCTGTAAAAATAACTATACTGGCCAAGTATTGTGGCAAACTCAGAAATGTGAATATGTGATGTGAATGGACCTTGTGAAAAAGGTCGATGAATGTAAATAATATTATGAATATATATATTTCAGGATTGCTGAGAGGGGGTGTGTTGAAAAAGAGACCACGATGGTTGAAGAAAGGTGGTGGAAGGCACTTGGAATGGTGGCATTAACTTCCACCAAAACCAATACCGTATTTGGACTTCACTGGCCTGGAGAACCAAGAGCGGCTCGCTGGCCCCGAATTAAATGACTCGCCAGGTTGGTAGGTAAATGGCTCCTCATGAGTAATGAGGGATGGGGGTGAACCGCCAATCCGTAGATTCCTCAGACCTGACCACCGCGAGGAAAATTGTGCCACATGCAACCTCGCCGAAAAGAGAAAAGGCAGGAAGAGTGTGAGATGAAGGGGCAGATGCGAGGGGAAGAAGAAAAAAAAAACTCTATAAAATACAGAGTGAGTGATAGCGGAGAAGAAGGAGAGTAACCTTCATTCTCAGTCACTAGTGAACAGAGACTCAGTCTCGCAGCATCGTGGTCTCAGCTCGGGGGTGGCTAGTGGTAAATCCGTTGGGAGTCGTTGAGCCTACGGTTGGGTGGAAACGAGCACCCCTCTCAGCAGTTGCATCACCTGGTGTTTTTCTGACAAGTGTTATATCTTGTATCTTGAAATTTATATGCTGACATGTATGTTCATATTCTGTGCAATTATGAATGGTTTCAGTATAAGACTGTCTACATGGTGTTTTGATCAGAAATGATGGCTGCATGTTTTTATTGGAAAGGCCACGTATGGCTTATGTTTATATATGTATATATATGATGAACTAATACAGATCTTCAAGTCTGCTCTCGGGAGATTTGTTCCTGTGTTGTCCTACCTGATGCCTTGGATAGATTTCCCCACGAAGGCACCCTTTCGAGACCACCTCCTTACCTTCGAGAAGACCTTCCAGTCTGGTCTTCAAAACCTGGTGTAAATTACCTAATGACCCAAAGGAGGATGTTATAGTTTAAAGTCTTAAAACCTTGCACGAGGGAGAATGGTCCTCGTAGACCTCAAGATTTTGGCATTTCGGTAACCAGAATACCCAAGGGCGAGTTCCCTTGCACTCGCAAGTCCCGAAACCCTGACTTGCGAAATCCAAAAATGACAGCGTGTGGATAAGTATCGAGCAATGAACGAGATTCTGTCAGAAGATATGTGGTCAGTCATGACCGTTAGATTGCAGGAAGGAACGTAGGCATTAATTCCTCGACCCTTTTTAGCCTTCACAAGTAGCGGAGGAATCGGGACCGTAGATCCCAAGATCCATGGGAGTTACCTGGACCGTCCATTTGTAGAGGACATGTGGTTGTCGGTCGACATTTTGGCACCCGGGAATCTAAAGGGCAAGAACCCTTGTCTTCGCAAGTCGCGAAATCCCGGTAAACGAAACCCCGAATCGGTTTAAGTGTGAATAAGTTTGAGAAAGCCGGGATTTGATCATGACCATTGATCATCCTGAAAAGATCATAACGGTTGATCGTGGTTAAAGGTCGCAGTCGTCCATCGGAGGGACACGTGGCTGTCGGTCGACGTTTCGGCATTTTGGCACTCAGGAAACTAAAGGGCAAGAACCCTTGTCTTCGCAAGTCGCGAAATCCTGGTACCCAAAACCCCGATGCGCTCTGTGGCAGAAAGGAGGAGTCCCAAAAGGACCTAGATCGTCCATCGGAGGAGACGCGTGATGAGCGGTCAGAGTTTAGGGAAAGCTCCGAAATCCCATGGACCGTTGGATCCAAATTGAGGATCGTTGATCTCCTACACGAATCCCCATATCGGGATTCGAGGATTGGAGTGACAAGAGTTTTGGAGTCGTTGCATCGTGAACTCCCAGTTCACGAAACTCTGAAAATATATGAACCGTTGGATCCAAAACATTGAGAGTCGTTGGATCTCATACAAAAAATTGAGTATCGAGTTTCGGGGTTTGAAGAGTCGAAAGACTTGACTCTCTTGCATTTAGAACTCTCGATTACCAAAATCACGATACGGTCAGGACCGTCGGATTAAGGGAGGCTTATAGATATTGATCTCCCTTTGGAGGGGAACTTCAGAGATTTCAGAGTTTCGGGGATTTGAAAGGGAGAGGAAGAGACATTGCATCGCGATTCCCCGAATCGCGAAAAACCGATAAGTGCTTTGTCGATTTAGCGCGTGGTCATGGAACAGGGTCACGTGGACAAGACCCAAGCAGGGAGCTTGTCACTCACCATCCCTTTCGGGGTTCGGCATTTCGAGGTTTGAAGAGTCAAAAGACTTGACTCTCATGCATCGCTGAGTCACGAAATGTGAAAGGCGCCTCTTGGCTTGGCCTGTGGTCATAACCAACGATCACATGGTGGTGGATAAGGGAAGAGCTAGCCTGCGCTAGGCCCCCATAGGAATTTAGGGATTCTATCCCTTGAGGAAAAGCGAAAAATTTATTATGTCGTAGTGGGTATGTGACACACTATATATTGCTTTGCAAAACTACTGTAGTCACTAATGTTAATCAATTTCAATATGTCCTCACTAGGCGTATCATAGGCGGGAAATATAATAAATGGATTGTCATCTTGCAAGAATTTGATCTCAACTTTGCTTCAGCCAAGTCCAAGAAGTCACTAGTTTTTGTAGAGTTAATATCTGATTTCCCACAATTAGACGAGGATGTTATCCATGTCGATTCATCTGCATATGAACACATTTTCCTTGTCTCGTCGTCTGACCCCTGGTATGGAGACATTATTTTATATCTTTAAACCTTGAAGTTCGCTCAGCATCTCTTGCGAGATGATCGACGACGAGTTAGATACAAAGCCAAAAATTAAACCATCGTCGGTGACACTTTATATCGTCGAGTAATAGATAGTATCTTACGTCATTTCTTAAATCACGAGGAAGCTGAGTTAGTCCTAAATGACTACCACAAAGGGGCTTGTGGTGGTCACCTATCTGGGCTTGTGACAACCCAAAAAATCCTGCGAGTTGGTTACTTTTGGCCCACCATCTTTAAAGATTGCATTGAAGCGATTAATAACTATCACCCCTGCGAGGTGTTCACTCAGAAAATGTGCTCGCACCCAACCCCTCTTCACCCAATCATTACCGTCAGTCCCTTCACCAAGTGGGGGGTAGATTTCATTGATTGCAACCCAACTTTGACTGGGGGGAATCAACACATCATCGTGGTTGTCGATTACTTTACCAAGTGGGTTGAAGCCATGCCTACTATAAAATTCTATGGGAAGACTGCAACCTTCTTCATGTTCAACCAAATTATCCCCCGGTTCGGTATCTCGAGTGAGATTGTCGTTGATCATGGCAGTCACTTTCAGAATGAAATGATCCTAGAACTAGCGTCTAAGTTGGGGTTTAAACATGGCCACTCGTCTCCTTATTACCCCTAGGAAAATGGGCAAGTAGAGGCCGTCAACAAGTCTCTCAAGACCATTTTGCAAAAAACTGTTAGTCAGAGTAATTCCAATTGGCACATCATGTTGTATCCCGTGCTTTGGGCATACCGAACCTCGGTTAAGATTGCCACCATTTTTTCCCCTTTTCAGTTAGTGCATGGTGTGGAGTCGATACTTCCCATTGAATGTTAAATCCCTTATCTCAAATTGGCAATCGAGCTCCTACCTGACACTTCAAATTTAGAGCGACACCTGGTGCACCTAGAGAGTCTTGACGAGCAGCGTCGAGACACCTTTACGGCTATCAAGGCAAACAAAAAACGTGTCAAGGTTCAGTACGACAAGTCTGTCTATCCCCGGTTGTATACCGAGGGTGACTTGGTCCTTTTGTATGACCAAGCCAAAGAACCGCTAGGGGCAGGCGATTTTAAACCCATGTGGCATGGTCCTTATATCGTGCGACATGTTCTAGAAAAAGGAGCCTATGAATTGGAAGATTACGAAGGGAAGAAATTGGTCGAGCCCAGAAATGGGTTCTACTTGAAAAAGTATTACGCTTGAGCCCTTGGCTTGAGCGAAACCCTTTGTATACTAATGTAAATTTAGTGTATATACATCTTTTTTCTTTTTTTCTTCGGCTTGCTTATCAAGTTTTCCCTTTTGGTTGGCAGATGTCAACGGAGTCTTCGATCTACCTAGGATTTGTAGATAGAGCCAGTCGTCATACACAAAACTTGACTTCCTCCGCTTGGGTGATTTACTCACCCGAGGGTCTACTGGTGTCTTCAGGTGGCATATGCCTAGGGCCATCCACGAACAATGTGGCTGAATATAGCGTCGTCATAGAACTTTTGCGTGATGTTATCTCACATGGTATTCACTCTCTAGAGGTTCACCTGGATTCTCAATTAATTGTATGTCAGTTGAACGGCCGTTACCGCGTGCGTGATCCGACGTTACTCCGTCGATTCCTATGGGTACGTATTTTAGAGCGACAATTTGATTTTATTACATACTTCCACATTCCTAGAAATTCTAATCATGTATTTGACGCCTACGCTAATTATGTTTTAGATTGGCATTTGTCACATTAATAAATCAAAGAAGACCATTAAATCAATGTACACATTGTAAGATATGAGTAAAGCCGAAGATCCCTCTTTATATATTTCCAAAAAATATGGTGTTTATATTACAAAATTGGGGCTAAAACCCTCAAAATACATATACAACCGATATACATGGCCCATGACATCTACGCCTGTGGCGCTAGATATGTATCATGATAGCAAACCACGGAGTTTGCGAGATGCCGAAAGAGTCGTACCCATGCTCTAGGTACACCGACAACCTGTCGCTGCATGGATTCATGTAGATCCTCCACCTGAACCATAGGAATCCTCTGTGTCAGACAAGACAGGTTACCCTGTACGTTCTGTAGGACTCTCTCTGCTTCTCCTCCCACTGCCTCATCTCCCCAGTGCCTCCGCTTATGTCATAGGAATCCTTCTGGCCGTTGCGGAACCACATCTGCAATCACACGTGTATCGAATTAATAACACCATCCAAAAATATTTTTTGTCCTCTTTAATACAAAAATACAAAAAAAATATGAAATATATAAAAAAATTTACCTATGGCATCGTAGATAGCTCCTGGTGGAAGCGGCATATCAGGATCCCCTCTGAAATCGATTCCTGCATAGGGATAGTTGTCCATAGCTATGATTTGTCTCCGCCACCATCATTGTAGGGTGTCGCCACCCTACCTCCCCTCTGCCATTTCATGACCTCGATCCATCGCACCATAGTCGGATCACGTGGTCCTCTAGGAATGATCTCCACTCTAGGTCCCAGACCTGGGACTCACTTGAAAAAGAAGCTGCAAAGGATAGAGGCAAACCCAAAGTTTCATTTTCCCCCCTGCTTGCACTCTGTCAACTGACCTTTCATGTTGGTCAGCAATGAGGTACACCAGTTGTAGATGGTGGGTCTAGCATACTCCAGTGCGTAAAACATAAGTGGTCTCGATGCTTGATGCAACGAGGCCGATCCTATGATCCTGGTAAGCATGAACACAATAATCTTTATGCTGAGGTTAACTATAGCCCGGATAGGGATTTGACTTTCCACCATGGGAGTCCCTGCAACACAGTGGGCCTTGATGTATTCTTCGACCTTCAGCCCACTCCCTGCCCCATGAGACTTGAGGTCCACAACCTCTCCTCGGTGTGAAAGTCCAGTCAAGAAGTAGATGTCCTCTACTTAGATCCTTAATGGTTGCCCATCAAGGATAAAGCTCTCGCTATCAGGATCCCAATAGCCCACCAACATTTCCAACAACCTCACTTGGGCCCTCATTCCTTTGACAGCCCAAAACTTATATAAACCACATATTTTTAAAGTCGCTTGAGCCACCAGATCTTGATCCACTGTTGCATCTACCTCCTCATGCTCTCTCTCTCTCCATTCCAACACCATCCTGCAAAAAACCAAATCATTTTTTAGTTAGAAACAACTTTTTTTTGCCTTTTGTGCACATATATGTGGTTTATTTACAAAAAGTCACGGGTAGGGCCTGATATACGCCCCCTGTAGTTCACACAGGGGCATATAACTAGTCGTATATGCGACATATTCAAAGAAACCCGTGTATACCGAAAAACCCAATTTGCGCCCTTAAAAACTAACATGATTCCATTGCCTATTGCTCTCGCGATCGTCGTTTGAATTCTGGAGGTGTTATAGTCCAAATTGCACTATTTGGGTAAAAATGAAAATGATACAGTAAATTTTGATTTTATTACTATTGATAAGCCATTTTTTACCCACTTGATATAGTTTTATGCTATTGTTTTGTCTAATGGACTAATTCAAAAATGGTTTTAAGCTAGTTTTTGTAGTTTCGACTCAATTTTCTTGCGGATTTCAACGTCATGGTTGGTCGTTCGTCTCCTCGGGCAGGTATATTCATAACCTAGCATATAAGATAGGTATCTACTCCATCGTGAATTTTTTTTTGCATTACCTTTCGATTACCGTTTTCTATGCCTTAGGTACGAACCCATTTGTTGCGACGCATAAACCTCCATCTGCTATTAATAGCGTCGTTAATAAATGGTAGAGACTTACCAAACATGGGTACCCTAGTTAGAACCTTGTTGTCATTTGGTGCCCATGCCGAGTTTTTCCTTAGGACCAGGAGTCCATTATAATTCAATACATGACTTTACAATGAGCCTCATTTCTCATTCATGCACACGCGGCCTTATTACCCGCGGACTCCCAATAACGAGTCTCAGTTAAGCTCTTTTCTGACTCATCCAAAAACTAAAAAGATTGCCGAGTGATTTGTCCCTTTCACACTCGTTAAAATTGGATTTGAAAGATCATGAGTCCTAGTTAAGCTCTTTTTTGACTCGCTATCAAAAATAGAAAAGATTGCCAAGTGAACTTGTCTTTTTCACACTCGTAAATTGGATTTGAAAAGACATATATTTGGCACAAGTTTACCCCTTTTTTACACCAAGTAGACTAAAAGACATAAAAAATGACATTTTTTGGCGTTAAGTTGTGATTGCATCTCATGCCCTCGCTTGTTGTATTGAGCCTTTAACCGGTTCTCGCTTTGCAATATATATCATTGCCTAAGCAGTTTGCATCCTCAACCAAGCAGAGCCTTGTTTTTATCCTTCACAATTTGACACCCCATACCCTGGAGGGAACATCACCCCGAGTGTCCATCTCCCGCATGCATTTCCTTGCATTGAGCATAGGTGCGTTCCACTGCTGGAACTAGTTTTGCTTACTTGCGACACTCGTTCCCTCCTCTGTGTCATAGCATTCATTTGTTATGAAAAAAGACAGGTGTTTTTTCATTTGTTATGAAAAAACAAAAAAAGAAGGGATTACTATATTGTAATTGGCAGCAGTCGTGTCGCCTTTGAACATAGCACAAAGTTATTTAGTTTGCATGTCATCATAATTTTGGGTTTAGAATGGCCTTAGGAAGTTGATCCCGCTACAAATATTTCTCTACCGACTGGTTACTCTTCCAGTCCCTATAGAGAACGTTATTGATGCCTCCTGCATCCAATTGTCACATCATTGAGTCCATGCTGTCGGAGTTCACCATATGTCTCATGCTCTTATTCAAAGGATTTCTATCAACTTGTGTCGGCCACTCCTCGAAATCTTGACTTTGCATGTCGTCCATACCCTCAGTTTGTCTCAGAATCACATGATACTTTGGTATTATCATGCACCCTGGCCCTACTTTCATCATCGATAGGTCACCTTGAACCCAATAATCAACATTTCATCATTGGTCATTGAATGGGTGGTCTCCCTTGTGTTCGATGGCAAGACATCTATTCACACTCTGGTATTCGTGTAGTGTCTTGGATGCCATTAGCCTTATTGGTGGTTTCCTTGCCTTTGTCAACAACTTTTCATCATTGGTTGTTATTCATAGGGTCCTTTTCGTGTACCACTTGCATTTGGCACACGCAAAAGACACACAGGTTTGTTGGTTCGTGAACATGTTCTTCGTCCAATATCCATCAAATCATGAAGCTCTTGCTTTGTTCCTCGTGATGACTGATGAGATATGCCTCAATTCTCTCCTTTCAGCGGGTCTCCTTCCATCGACTTCAGCTCATTTATTTTGGATATGAGACCTAGAGTTTTATGAGTACCTTGAGGCTTGCAATCATTAGTCACAGTCTCTCTCGTCATTGACAGATGGGAATACATCAATGTCTCCTGATCAATGGATCTCTCAAGTGTTTGACACCAACTCCTTTATTCACATTTGTAGAGATGTACTCGGTGCCTTGATACCTACTTTCATTATCGGTAGGTTGTCTCGCGTTTGTTAACGGTATACTTCAATGACCGGTAATCAAATGATGTCTCATCATGTTCGACCTGAACTCATTTATTCACATGATGTAGACTTGCACCATTGGCGAATAGTGTAGAAGACTTGAAGACATCACTATGTGGTCGCGGCTTTCCTGAGATGTTGCTTCCATTTCATTGGACCAGTACCTATTTGACTTAAGTGATCATGGGAGATCAGATTGTACTACATGGTATACAGATATCTTCAGA
Source organism: Picea engelmannii (assembly GCA_009831015.1). Lineage (NCBI taxonomy): Eukaryota > Viridiplantae > Streptophyta > Pinopsida > Pinales > Pinaceae > Picea > Picea engelmannii. The sequence goes on along the minus strand of ML804304.1, from coordinate 57,905 downwards.
TTGATTTTTCAAGACTGGTTTCACTGGGCCTTATTCATGACTATGACAGCTTTTGGCATATAACCACATTTGTATTTGCCTATTCATGGCCATGAACACTTGTTTGGTATATTTTCCACATGGATCTGCATTGTATTATTGGCAAGCATGTATGCAAAGTCAATACATAATGTAATGAGAAATTGAGTTCATCCAGCTGGTTCTCTACCACTCCACTTCTGGGTTATTTTGTATTTCGTTCATCGTAGATACTCCTATAATCTCACACATTAGGGGGCATCTGTTATAGCAAGATTTGCCTCACCATTGCTATCTTGCACAGAGGGCCTTTTTCCATTTCCCTATGCAGATTTTTCATCCCTTTTTGATGAATCCAGAGCTAAAAATATACATTTTTCCACATATACGCTCCTTAACTACTATGCAATATGCGTATACGCTTGCTGCCCCATTACATCTCACGTATATCGGGATTTGTGCCAAAAAATACAAAATGAGATCAGGTTTCCATGTCATGACAAAAGATCTATGATCCATGGCCTTCCATGTACTGGAAACGTTCCAACTCGACCCTTTAGTTGCATTTTGAAGGCTATAAGAGCACAATTTCGAGCTATGGAAAAGAAGGAGAAAGCATTCAACTTTGAGAGAAAAGTCACTCTGGAGAAATTACTTCATATTGAGTCTGCATCCCTTTGTCCCTCAAGTTTGAACACAGTGTTCAGCCCCCAAGCTCTTCCCTTATTATTGAGAGGACCTCTTCGCGTCTTTCTCATGAGCTTGCCTTTGGTGGAGGATTGAAGTGGTGGGGACCCAGTTGGAAGGAACTTGGTTTCTTGGTTTCAAACCATGCCAACACGGAATTCTATAACATTTACACTTATGTTGATCAATTATTAATAGAAATACTCATTTCCCATCCTATTGGTATCTTGCAAATATATGATTATTATCCATGGGCGTGTTTGTAATGTTTATTAATGGATTATGCTATCTGATGTGCTAACCCCTTTTATATCATCACTATATACTTTCTTTGCTTGTTTGTTGATAACTTCTCGCAGGTATCAAGCTTTGGGTCAAAGTGCTCAATGGTGGAACATCATCAAACGTTGGATCGAGGTAGGCCTCTTTCTTGTATTGCACATTAGTTTATATAGCATATGTTGGAATTGAGTTGATTTCTGCAGTCATACCTGTCTGTTGTGGTTTACCCTTGGCCATAGAGAGTTTTTCCCTTGTAACAATCCTTCATATCAAATTCAATGTCTAGTTCCTTCTTACATTGAATAATGAGAGGCTCTGCACCTGTTAGGAATAAATCATCAACATATAATAGTAGAATCACAGGTGCATTATTCACAACTTTGTAATAGATATTTGGATCGGCATGATTCTTGGAAAATCCAAGTCTTTTCAAGTACCTACCAATACGTGCATACCAAGCTCTTAGATATTTCTTCAGTCCATACAAGGCCTTCTTCAATCTACATACATGGGTTTCTCTTGGGTGTACCTCAAAACCTTGAGGTTTCTCTATGTATACTTCTTCCTCAATCACTCCATTGAGAAAGGCAGTCTTTACATCCATCTAATGTAAACTCCAACCCATTGATGTTGTTAGATATATGATGGCTCTAATAGATGTATATCTGAAAACCGGAGCAATCATCTAATCATAATATTCTCCCTCCTGCTGAGAGAATCCTCTAGCCACAAATATCACCTTGTATTTGTCAATACTTCCATCTACAACATGCTTTATCTTATAAACCCATTTTGAAGTGACTACATACTTCTATTTAGGTCTAGGCATGACTTCCCATACATAATTTTTCATAATAGATTGGTATTCCTCCATCATGGCCTCCTTCCATTCTTTTTGCTTGACTGCTTCCTTAAAGGTGGAAGGTTCTGCATTGACAATACTTGTCATGAGTGTTGCGTAACTGGAGAACCTTTTGGGTTTATTACTTTTTCTGAAGGTGCCACTGGGAGATTTATTCTTTTCGACTTCCTGCAAGGTGGATTCAAGCCATGCTGGTCTCTTTCTAGTATTAGGTGCAATAACTGGTTCCACATGTTCATGTGGTGGTTTTGTTCTTCACTGGGGTGTTCTGGAGAACATGTACTTTCTTATTTGGTATCTTCATGTTCCTCTTCTTCATTGGAGTCTATGAAGTCTTCTATAAACTTCTTAAATGCAATCATTTCATCAAATGTTACATATTTGTTGATTTAAACCTTCTGTTGACCTGGAACATAAATTTTGTAAGCTTTTGATGATTCATTATATCCAACAAATATACCTTTCTTTCCTGAAGGTTCCAACTTCTTTCTCTTGTCCTTGGGAACATGAATATAGACAGGGCATCCAAAGATTCTCAAGTGTTCAACACTTGGCTTCTTTCCGGAGAAGGCTTATTTTGGAGTCATGTTCTTCAATATATGATGTGGGATTCTATTATGAACATAAAAAGTTGTCATAACTGCCTCTCCCCAAGACAATGATTCATGATCAGAATATACTCATGTTCTTATGGGTAGAGGCATCCAACACAATAGTTTCTGTTCAGAACAAGAGTCCTCACCGAATATTGGGAGATAAGACTCTTGAGGAGGCATTCATGTGCCCAAGGAGAAGAGAACAAAGTTAGAACCTTCTGGAAAGAAGGGAACTTTTGTGGGATACAACGAGACTTTGAAGGCCTACAAGATCTACATCCCATGACAACGTCAGATTGAGGTTATTTGAGATGTTACTTTTGATGAAGAGGTAGCCTTTGGGAGGTCTAGATATTCTTATATGGAGATTGATAGTGAGGAGCAGGAGGCTCTGGAGGATAAGGGTGCAGATCTCTCTAGCCCAAATTTTCATCCTTCAAACTATCAGGAGGAGTCAATAGAGCCAACATAACTAGTGGATCTACCTAGAGATGTCGCAATGACCAGGAAGAGGTGATCATGGCTTCATGACACTTTGCAAGATGCAGAGAGGCATGCAGCTCCTAGTGGTACTTTCAAGGAGAGAAAATGAATTTAGAGGTTCTTGATTTATATGGCATTGATGAGTCGCATCATTGATTTTGAACTTTCCAGTTATGAGGAGGTAGTAGATCAATAGGTTTGGAAGGATGTCATGATGGAAGAGTATCAGTTCATCACGAAGAATGATGTGTGGGAGATAATTTTGAGACCAGAGGAGAAGTCAGTGTTGACTTCCAAGTGCATCTATAAGATCAAGCATGCAACAAATGGAAACATCAAGAAGTACAAAGCGAGGTTTGTGGCGAGAGGATTCTCTCAGAAAGAGGGAGTAGACTATGAGGAGACTTTTACTTTAGTCACCAAGTACACTTCCATCGGGACTATTATTTCTCTTGATTTAGTTATGGGTTGGATATTACATCATATGGATGTGAAGACCACGTTCCTCAATAGTGTGATTGAGGAGGAAGTGTACATAGAGAAACCTCAAGGATTTTTTATACATGGGAAGGAGTCTCATGTTTTCATATTGAAAAAGGCCTTGTATGGACTAAGGCATGCACCTAGGGCATGGTACTCCAGGATTTTTGGATACTTGATGAGTTTGGGCTTCACCAAGAGTGATGTGTATCCCAACCTTTACTACAAGGTTGTTTATGGTCATCCTTTGATCTTGGTGTTGTAGGTCGATGATCTATTCTTTACGGAGGCAGAGAGGCTCATTGTCGAGTGCAAAATGGATTTGGCCTCTGAGTTCAAAATGAAGGATCTTGGCTTGATGCATTATTTCTTTGTATTAGAGGTGTGGCAGAGACTAGGTGAAATATTCCTCGAACATGGGAAGTACATAGTTGAGATCTTGAGCAGATTTGGTAAGATGGATTGCAATTCCATGTCTACACCAATGATGACAAATCTAAAGAAGTTGAGTGATTCTACTTCAGATTCATATTTGGTGGATCCCATTATGTACAAACAATTGATTGTATCCTTGATGTACCTATTTAACACCAGGCCAAATATTTTATTTGCAATGAGCATCTTGAGCTAGTTTATGGTTGAGCTGAGGAAATTCCATTGGGTTGCAGCAAAGCATGTGTTGAGATACATGCGTGGTACAGTTGGATATGGTCTGAGATATGTCTCAAGTGGTGAAGTGAGGCTACAAGGATATATTTATTATGATTGGGCAGGGAGTGCAGTGGAAAAAAAGATCACCTTAGGGTGTTGCTTCAGCTTAGGATCAACTATGATATCCTAGATTAGTAGGAAGTAGAATTCTATAGCACTCAGTACAACAGAGGCAGAGTATATCGCATCCAATGTCACAAGTTGCGAAGAAATATGGCTTCAGAAGCTTCTTGCAAGACTCTTTGATCAGGAGATAGAGACGACCTTGATACATTGTGATAATCAAAGTTGTGTCAAGCTTTAAGACAATCCAGTTTTTCATGACAGGTCGAAGCACATTGAGATTAAATATCACTTCATCTGAGACATGGTACAGAAGGGAGCAATAAATCTCCTATACATATCCATAGATGAGTAGATTGCAAACATTCTCACCTAGCCTCTATCTAAGGCGATGTTTGTATACTTCATAGAAAATCTTGGCGTGATGCATAATGTCTCCCTCGCAGAGAGGGAGTGTTGATGTTTCAACATCGGGCAAACATTCTCTCAGATCGGTCATGCTGATTTGACTAAGGGAGGATGATACATTCACTCACGAGGCCATGTTGATTTGGCTAGTGGCGAATGGCTCAAGATGTATATGTTTCTCTAGTTAGCAACATCAGGCAGACATTCTCCCAGATTGGTCATGTTGATTTGACCAAGGGAGAATGATACATTCACTCATGGAGCCATGTTGATTTGGCTAGTAGTGAATGGTCCAGGTGTAGTCTTTCTCCTAGTAGTCGTGCTAATTTGACGAGGAGTGATAAAGGCTCGAGATTCTCTCACATTGCCTTCTCCACGATGGAGTGATCTATTTTTATAGCGCAGGTTTGACTTGTTTACAAGTCTAGTCTAATGTTGAATATGTAGGCTCTAGATACCCCTTTTGATGAGGGGTTCCTCGGTAAATCTACTCAACATTAGAGCCCTATATTAATTAGATGTGCATGTGAGGAGATGATACATCAACAAGGCTCGTGGACAACTTTTCTAGTGAAGAAGAAATGCCAAGAAGGAAAGACATACCATTGAAGAAACCCCAAAAAATATTAAAGAAGAAATCGAATACAAAAGAAGAAGTTGGCCCCACAAGGAAATTGAAGGTTACTCGAACTGTATAAATAAAGGTTAAATCATTTCACTTGACATGTAACAAAACTCTTCTCATCATTTCATTGTAGTTCACAGTTGTCATTTACAATGCACAGTTCCCAGTTGTTTTTTATAGTGTGCAGTTCCCAGTTGTCATCTAAAATTCTTAGTTCCTGGTTGCAGTGCACAGTTCTCTGTTGCCAGTTGAAGTGCACAGTTCTCAGTTCCCTGTTGCAGTGTGCAGTTCTCTATTCCTAGTTGCAGTGTGTAGTTTTCAGTTGCGCTATCTTCATGGTGCATTATTTTTTTGGTGCAGTATCTTAGCAGTTCTTTTGTGGTGCGCTATCCTTGAGGGTTCTTCCTCATACAAGTGCACAATTATCTTGTGTTGGGTTTCTTCATGTAAATGGTGATAAACTTGGATTGATTTCTTCTTAAGAAAATTTGTTGGGTTTTCTCCCAAGGTTGGGTTTCCTAGGGTAAAATCTTGTGTCTATTGTGCATGCCTATCTTTCTATGATTTTGTTGTTTCCGATGTAGTTATTTGGTTGATATTTTCAGTGTGTAATTATTCTATGATAACAGTGGCATAAAATTATGTTTGAAATCATAAGGAAATAATTATTAGATCTAGAAATTGAAAATTAAACATTTGTGACATAAGGTTTGCCATGTGTTGTAATATGAGGGGTTACAATGCAATCTAGTTACCTTTGGTGCAAAAATAAACCACACTATACAATCTATATCTTACAAAAGCATCCACACATAGATGGAGGGTAAAAAGAGAGGGAAGTAATTTTAGAACCAACTATAAGTAGTCTTTATTATTCCTTGTTAATAATCACTTGATTACAAAGATAGACACTATGTAAAAGTTTATATTGTTTACATAGAGGGGAGGTAGTTATCATTGTTACAACTATATTTGTCTATTGATTGGCTCAGCTACTTAGTTGATTCATACAATTACAATTCTAGTCAACACATTATCCTATTTAGTGAGTCAACTAAGCTCCTAAACCATCTACCCCAACCTCAAAATATTCTTCATGCCAAAGAACGAATGAGATGGATGTAATTATACAAAAATACTATTCTTTCTTTCTCAAAATATAACACAAATACAAAATATTTCAACACTTGTCAATTTGCATGCTACTAGTTTTTATAGGCTCGAATGTGATCGATGGTTGCTTGACACAAGGGATGGGATTGAAGAATAAAACCCTTGGTGCTACACATGGCATAGTGGCTCTTCTACCTTGATTACTTTTATTTTCCTATCGACATCCTTTCATACCTTATAAACATTAGGGGCAATTTACTTCAGTCTCTCTTTAGAATTATACCATTCTTCGAAAGCTTGTTCTGCTTCTACATTGGTATGCTTCATGTCAACGAAATAATCCATATTGACCTCAAAGGGTTCATTATGTATTTCTTCCAATTCAGAATTAAGTTTTTCCTTTATATGTATAACATGTCAATGAGCTATCCAAATAAGTGATATTTCCTTAGTTGTCTCCATTTGTGCAATTTTTCCTTTCTGGAACTGTTATCGCAGAAATTGTAGCCCAACCCAAACCACAAGAGTGTGACAACTATGGGAGTAGCTTCCCATTGTCGCCTTAGATAGATACTCCCCTTGATTTAGTGATGAATAGTCACCACAAGGGGGGAATCTTGGTGACCCTAAGGGGATTGAAATGGAAAGTGAAGAGATGGTAGGTGTAATCCCTATGGGTCAGATTTGGAGATGGATAAAGGCTTGGAAATGAGGTCTTGTAGGTGAAGAATGGTTTCCAAATGTTGAGTACCTGCACCACATTGTTAGCCCTGCCCAGAATAAGACAATTGATCGAGATACAAGAAAATAACCAATGAGACAAGCAAGGAAATATTTTTGTCCTAATTTGTAGCAGAACAAAGATATATACATCAGCACTGTAAAGTGTTAATAACTAAAAAAATAAACCATGCAAAACACCATATAATTATTGGGTAATCAAGTCCTAATCATATAGATAATATCTCAATATTGTAGCATAAGTTTTGATGTTAAAACAGGGCTGCTAAATAATGTTATCAACAATGTATTGAGACAGCCTTATGGTTGTAGCAAACAATTGATATAACAACAATATCTAACCACTAACATCAGCAAACAATCCACCCAAAAGATAGCCAATGACAAGTAGATTAATTATGGTAGCTTACAAGAAAATTTTAACAGTAGATTAGTGAGCAATGAAAGAGTTTAAGTGAGTTTTGTTGCAGCCCTAATGGTTGTAGCATTAAATTGATTACAACAATAGAGTTACAAGGCTAAGTTAGATGCCCTAGTGGCTCAAGCAAGGTTATAACATATATAATTGATTCCAACTTGAACCAAAGCAATATCTCAACAATTCACATATTTCAATATTTTTGGACATGGGGTTTCTTGACATAAAAGGGCTCATATTATCTCATTTGTGGGTGACTTTGTAGAAGGTGTGTTGCCCTTCGTCCACGATGCATGATTTTTCCAAGCCCTTTTTCTATTTAATTTATTAGAGTGCTTCCAAGTTGAAGCTAAAGTGGGACTTCTACCTAAGCATGAAAAGCATTGCCCACCTTAACACTACCTTGGTCACATTGTGCTTCCCCATGTTGAAGATGATGTGTGGGAGTTCTACCTAAGCATGAAAAACGTTTCCCACACATGCTCTACCTTGGTTGGCATGTTCAATTAGTTATTATTTTATGGGTCCCACAATTTTTTATGAGAAACATTTCATTGTTCTTGGGATCCCTTGGCGAGCATCTAGAAGGTTTATGATTGGATTTTATCTTTTTCCAGCTACAAGCCTCTGGGCCTTTAGCCCCTTCTTCCCATGAAATGAGGTAGAGGACATTCTTGGTTCAATGTGGCATGAAAACCTAAAAGATGTGGAAACAAAGTGAAAGAAGCATGGAAAGTGGAAAGTATGTGCGGGAGCGGTACGATGACTCATCAAGGAGACCCCCCAGTGGAAACCATTTCCCTAAGGGTGACCACTTACTAGGACAACAATGTCAACCAACAAGGTGAAACAAGGGAAAGAGCATAATTTCCAAGCAAACATTTTCAAAATTAAGAAATCACCCTTTGCAACTTATCAAAATGCTTTGTTTATTAAAATGATAGTTACCACAACATCAGACTCGTTACCTCATGGAGCAAGACATGTCGTCCTCTGTGAGCTAAACTAGTGGTGGTGAATGGTGCAACCATCAATATAATGGTTATGAGTGGTGTGGTGTGGGGCTCTATTTGCTATTATGTCTCTCAGTACTCCATGTTTGCAACCCGAGGGCCTCGAGACATCAATTTCTTAGTTACCCCTAGAAATGAAGGGTAACATGTGGCTCCTACTTTGGGAAATGTGCTCGTTGTAGAGTGCATGAGAACCGCAATATCTCCTGGACCTGTGCCTACACACACCGAAACAGACAAACATGTTTGGGCATCTAGGATGACACACTCATCCTTTGTTCATATAATCAAAATCTTAAAAATCGAAATTGACAACTAGTCTTAGAAAATAAAATTTTGCATTTTTTCAAAATTTCTAAACTAACATGTAACATGACGGAAGAAAATGATGTAAATCGACAAAGCAAAAATGCAAGTAGAGAAAAATGAAAAGTCATATATGGCATGCAAACATAAGTGAATGCAACTAAATTATCATGAACAAGCAAATACAAATGTAAGGGAAAGCATATGACCTACCTATTTGCCTGGGCCCTTAAGAAGTTATGTTCCTTGAACATAGGGTCGGAGAAAAGACCCATCAACTGGAAATGGCATCTTTCTCCCATCCATGGCTGACAAGTAGTAGCTTCCCTTCTCATACTTCTTCTTGATGATGTAAGGGCCAAGCCATAAAACAACATTCTTCTGATCATACTTGGGATTTCCCTTCCTCTTATCCCACATGAGTGCAAGGCTCCCTTCACTAAAATTAAAGTAAGGTATGTTCTCAATGTAAGGGTATGAAGGTGGTTATGCATTGACCATAGCTTTAATGACTTTTTCACATTCTTTATCTCTTTTATCTTCTTCTTTCTTTAGTATCTTGATGGGCCTCGACTCTTTTCCTTGGAATTTTGCAAATTTTTCTTTGTATTCATTTGTCCTTGGAAGTAGTGTATATATGTAGTTCTCCCACATAAAAGGCAGGTCTAGTGGATCACACTCAATGGTATCTGGAGCCTCATCAAATTCATCCTCGCTATTGTAGTTAGGATCATTATGATCCAACACATGTTTCTTGGACACCTCTCGGTTATAGAGAATCTTGAATGTACCATCTCCCATAGGAATGTGTGCATGAGTAAGGTCCATGATAAGAAATCCACCAAGTGTGGTAGCCCAACTTATCGATAAGAGCATGCCCCAAGCGTCTAGAACATCAATCATCGCTATGTTCATGAGGAGGCCAATGTGAGGGAAATATTCCAAGTAGACCTCCACGTCTTCTATGAGACCATAAACTTTCAGCTTCTTAGAATCAATGCCATGAACATTTCCATATGAGTGAGTTGTTTTCAAGCCAAGTTGACCTTCAAAGACATCAAATTTGTTGAGCCCCAAAATATAGCATACAATTGTTCAAACAAAGACCATTCACACCCAAAGAGATATAAAAGGGAGGGTTTGCATCCCTTTGTCTTCCATGGTACATGGTATTCAAGATCATCGGAGGGTACTATGCTTCAATTGGTACCTTCAACATCTTCAACACTTCTCTCCTCACAGAAGGAATCTTGCATATCTCCAGCACAAGAAATAACATATTCATCTTTCCAATCATGGTTGGGACATCTATGTTCAATTGGATCTCTTCATATGTCTGTGTTGGTCTTGGAAGCAAGTCACAATCTGGAAGTGGGGGAGGTGGGGTGACCTTCTCTGCTGGTTGAGGTAGAGATTCCTTTCTTGGATGATATGGAGCTTGCTTCTTTGGTGGTAGATGAACCAGAGCTTGTGGCAGAGGGACAATAGTTTTATTCCTTCTTGCATATGTTAAGATTTCCTTCCTCTTCAATTCTTTCCTCTGATTTTCGGTCAACTAATTAAGCACTTTGATTTGGCCTTCTCTAGCTCCCCTCTTCCTAATTTCATCAAGTAGTTCATGTGTAATGTCCACATACTCATCATCTTGGAAAACACAAATTGTGTCTATGAAGTTCTTATTTACAAGGGAGTCCTCCTCTTGTCTAGGACATTCATCTTCTCAAAGGGGTTCTTGACAAAGAGAACACCATGGTGATTCCTCCAAATTGACCATCCCGACATGGTTCACAGTATTGGGAGCCTTTGCCTCTTGTTGGGTTTTTTCCTTCCAACCTATAACATTCCTCTGTTGTCTAACGAATGGAGGCCTCAGAGCAGATTGATTTATTTCCATACTTGTCAATCGGTTCATAACTTGATTATGAGTTTGGACGAACTAAGCATTCATTTGATCAAGCTTCTGAGATAGGAGAGTTATTGGATCTGGCGCATTATTTGTTGGCGTCTTTATCTTTGCTTCCGTTCTCGTGCGAGGATACTGAAATGGCTCAATCTTGGAGTAAAGAATATTCTCTTCGATTGTTGCACTATATTCTTTGGATTTTACCAAAGTGTTGGGTTTCTTGTCCCTTAGGATGAAACCAAATTTCCCTTCAAAGGAATTCACATAGAGGAGACAGACAACTGCTTCATACGGACACAAATCCTTCGGGATTTGGTTATATAGTTTATAAAATCTGGTGTCAAATTCACTCATTGTCTTGTTCTCCTTCTTCTTAATCTGGTTGAACTAAGTCATTATCATTCTGCTATCCTTCCTTGTTTCCCATCTTCTTTTGAACAACTTAGCGAAATCTTCATATGATGCTAGGTGATTGTTAGGAAAGCCTTTGAACCACCTTTGGGCATCTTCAGTAAGAGATGTAGTTAGTAGTATCATTGCCACATCTTCATGTTCCACTCCTTCATTTTCCATGTCTCGACCAATTGCATAGAGGTGTTCCTAAGCTGTGACCACATTGTTTCCTGAAAACTTTGGCAACCATATTTTGGTTTCTTTAGGCATAGCATTGGGATGTCTAGGGATGGTAGTCAAGTTCAAGGGCTTGTAAAGGTATTTTTCCCAAGGATGATCCATTGGGGAAAAGGGAAGGTTGTTGTTGAAAAGTGTTTTGACAATGGGGGAGTTAAAACGAGGCTTTCTTTGATAAACCTTGGAAGGCTTGAATATTTCAGGGGGAAGGGCCTTTTGGAAAGACAGATTATGGGGTTGTTGAGTAGCTATATGAGATTTATGAGTAGCTCAACAAGAAAAGGAAAGAGAATTTTCCTCAAGTAGAGTCGCCAGGCAAGCTAGGGGTAAAGGCTTTGGGATCAAAGCTTGCCAAAGTGTCGTTAGGGAATGAAAGAGGATTCAAAATACTCCCCGACAACAATGCCAAAATGTTATCGCACAAATTGTAGGTTGGGGAAATCCCAACCCAAACCACAAGAGTGTGACAATTATGGGAGTAGCTACCCATTGTTACCTTAGATAGATACTCCCCTTACTTTAGTGATGAATAGTCACCACAAGGGGGGAATCCTAGTGACCCTAGGGGGATCGAGATGAAAAGTGAAGAGATGGTAGGTGAAACCCCTATAGGTCAGACTTGGAGATGGATAAAGTCTTGGAAATGAGGTCTTGTAGGTGAAGAATGGTTGCCAAATGTTGAGTACCTGCACCACAGTGTTATCCCTACCCAGACCAAGACAATTGATCGAGATACAAGCCAGATAACCAAGGGGACAAGCAAAGAAAGCTTGTTTTCCTAAATTTCATATATATATATATATAAAGTGTTAATAGCTGCAAAAATAAACCATGCAAAACACCATATAATTATTGGGTAATCGAGTCCTAATCATATAGATAATATCCCAATATTGTAGCACAAGTTTTTATGGTAAAATAGGGCTGCTAAATGATGTTATCAACAATGTATTGAGGCATCCTTATGGCTGTAGCAAACAATTCCTACAACAACAATATCTAACCACTAAAATCAACAAACAATCCACCCAAAAGATAGCCAATGACAAGTAGATTAATTATGGTAGCTTACAAACAAATTTTAACAGAAGATTAGTGAGCAATGAAAGAGTTTAAGTGAGTTTTGTTGCAGCCCTAATGGCTGTAGCATTAAATTGATTATGACAAGAGAGTTACAAGGCTAAGCTAGACACCCTAGTGTCTCAAGCAAGGTTATAACATATAGAATTGATTCCAACTTGAACAAAAGCAATATCTCAACAATCCACGTATTTCAATGCAATGATTTTATTTCTCCAATGTAATTTAGACAAGTGCCTTATCAATTGGGTTATGTAGTATCTTGTTGTAAGAACTAGGGTTTGCAACTTCTCAAGGGGTGTAAGCCCTTTTACTTCCTAGAGCATGCAAAACCTAGCAAGGTAAATCTAGGAGGGTGTAAGCCCTCTTACTCCTCCTAGTAACCTTTGCAATAAATTATCCACTAACAATAATGACAGATCTTGGTGGAGGGTGTATGCCCTTATACTCCTCCAAGGGTTTATACAAGAACAACAATGAAACAAGAAGAAATACTAACAATATGCAAAAATTATTTACCGATTTCAAAAGATAGCAAGTAAAACCCTTATCTACCAAGAAAGTTCCACCATACATGCAAGAGATAAGAATATAAGAAGTAGTGCACCACTTCTTTCCTCCAATAGACAAGTTATACCATCACAAAAGCATCAAAGGGAGAGATATGTGATTTCCCAAGAGGGGCAAAAATTTCATCCAAGCTTATGTAATTCTCAAGCGAGATGATATGATAAAATGAAATGTCTTGGCCTTTATTTATACAAGGTCTCACAAAACATATTTGTCCACGTAGTTGAGGGTAAAACACAAATTAAGGAGGCTGACCTCCTTAATTTACCCCTCTACAAATTATAATTCAAAATTTACATAAAAATTCCCTAAAATGGGTGACATCATGCCCTAGTTAGCCTCCAAGTGAGACGTTTTTTCCTCTAGAAGAAATTGTTGGGCCTCCAAAGGCCACGGACAAAGCCACCTAGTGCTCCAATGCATGGAAACAATCTCTCTCCATCAAAAGGTTCCAAGTCATCATCAAAACCACCAACGCCATCGAACCCTATCCTTCCACATGGGACGTCATACCCTAGAAGTGCAGCGCATGGCCTCCAAAGGAAAGTCATTGGGGCTAGGAAGGATAGTGAATCACTTGCAGGGGATCCTCAAGTGCCTCCAAAGGAAACATCTATGACCCAGGTGTCCAAGGAGCAAGGGTGCATCATCCATCATGTGGGATTCATGCTTCAAGTGAAGGTCCAAGTGACCTTGTGCCTCCACGGAAAGCTTTCCACATGTCAAGGCCCTGGAAGGAAAATCATATTCGCCCTCCAAGGGCTCTCAAGTCACAAGGATCATATCAAGTAAGACATATATAATAAAATAACCACCCGAACATGTGCATCAAAAACCCCCCTCTCTGAATAGACAAATATTCAAAGACCTTATGCAACTTGCCAAATTCAGGTATGGGAGGGTTGTCATGGTGACCTATTGGGTGAATCATTCTCCAAGTCAAGGAGCATTTCATAGGTGGAGCCTCTCTAAGTCATGTGAAGAGTATGAGGTGGATAGGGGTAATAATTTTGGGCATGGGGTTTCTTGACATACAAGGGCTCATATTGTCTCATTTATGGGTGCCTTTGTAGAGGGTGTGTTGCCCTTCGTTCATGATGCATGATTTTTCCAATCCCTTTTTCCATTTAATTATTAGAGTGTTCCCAAGTTGAATATGATGTGTGGGACTTCTACCTAAGCATGAAAAACATTTCCCACACATGTTCTACCTTGGTTGGCATGTTCAATTAGTTATTATTGTATGGGTCCCTCAATTTTTGTGAGAAACATTTCATTGTTCTCAGGATCCCTAGGCAAGCATATAGAAGGTTTATGATTGGATTTTATATTTTTCCAGCTACAAGCCTCTGGGCCTTTAGCCCCTTCTTCCCATGAAATGAGGTACAAGCCCTTCTTGGGTCAATGTGGCCCGAAAACCCAAAAGATGAGGAAACGAAGGGAAAGAAGCATGGAAAGTGGGAGTGATACGGTGACTCATCAAGGAGATCCCCAAGTAGCAACCCTTTCCCTCAGGGTGACCACTTACTAGGACAACAATGTCAATCACCAAGGTGAAAAAAGGCAAAGAGCATAATTTCCAAGCAAACGTTTTTAAAATCAAGAAAGGACCCTTTGCAACATATCCAAATGCTTCATTTATTAAAATGACACTTACCACAACATTGACTCGTTTCCTCATGGAGCAAGACATGTCATCCTCTGTGAGCCAAGTTGGTGATAGTGAATGGTGCAACCATCAATCTCATGGTGATGAGTGGTGTGATGTGGGGCTCTGCTTGTTGGTATGTCTCTCGGTACTCCATGTTTGCAACATGAGGCCCTTGAGACATCATCTTATTATTTACCCCTAGAAATGGGGTGTAACAAGAACCACTCCCTCTATTGAGCTACCTATTCCTCTTCTTTCTTCCTTTCCTTCCTCTCCTACAAAAACTGTGTGCTCAACCCATCCTAAATTGTTTTCGTTTGTGGTCACTTATCTCCTAACATTCAACTGTTGAACTAATTCTTGTGCAAACTTCAGTTGACTACAAGTGTTAACATAATAAGATGGCCAATTATCTAATATCTTGTTGGTCAATTTGGCCATGTTTCTTGTTTCATGTAATCTCTATTACAACCATTCAAAATTGGCATATTCTATATCCAAGATCGCACTAGTCTAGTGAGCTTTCAATTTTCTATTTTTTTCCGGTAATTCTTCATATTGACTGATCAATTATATAGCCAGGTTCTTCTGATTGTTGATAGGGTCCACTTCCTTTTCAATGATGGGCATCCCCAAAGCTTGCTTATCCCATTTTTTACGTGTAATCCACATTGATTTGTTTTTTTCTTTCCTCTCTTTGAATTTATTGATTGCCTCAATCCATCTCTTATTTTTCTCTTTAATCACTACCTTATGTAGTGATTGGATCTCGATGCCAGATGCATCTCTAGGGTTACAGGAGAATGCAAGTTTCCCTACTTGATCCTAATTCACTTTTATGTTGTAAATCTTTTAGTCTTGGTTGACTTGTGCTTATTTATTTTTCTTGACTACTAAGTTTCTTGTGTTTTCTCTTTTTGTTTAACCATGGATTGTGTTCCCTACTTTGTTCTTACCATTTTCTGTCGCGGACTTGGCAATTTTTATTTAGCTCCTTTTTGTTCTTTTTCTTCTACATTTCTTGGGTTGACCATATCTATCTGCATTTCTATGCCTAAGTATCATCCAACCTCATCAATTCTAGTTGGCTCCTTCTCTTATTCAATAGGTGTATGTGAGATGGGATTCCCTTCTAGTGTATCCTTGTCAAGTTGATAGATTCAAGGTTCAACTTGTATTTATTTCCTTCATAATCTCCATTGGTTGGCTAGCTTCCTTTGTGGAATGATCTTTCTTTTTTGTTACTATAGGTTTAGTAGTCGATTTCATGGCCTTTTCCTTCCTTCTTCCCCTAGTCTTCATTAATTTCATCTTCAATTAACTTCTCTTTTCCCAACACTCCCTCAGTTTGGTGCTTAATTTCTGCGATTGTCAGCTTCTTTATAGATACTTTTTGAGTTTCTATATTTTTCTTTTTCTTGGAGCTACTAACTTTCTACTCTGCTTACCCTTTTGTTCCTTTTAACTTCTAATCTCCTCATTGAAGTTCCTCTCTATTGTAGTTTTATTTTTCACTACTTCAATGAGGATATTCTTCAACGTCTCCATTGCCTCTTCAAACTATTTTCCTATACTTGACTCGTGGATCTGTTTTCTCTTTATTATATGCTCTCTATTCATCTTATCGACTCCTTCATCCATATCTTCTCCGAGGGATGACATAAACTTCTTAGCTATTTGCAACACTTTTTTATTCATCCTAGGATTATTGAAGTCTATTTTTTCCATGTCTCCTAAAGTAACAAATTAATCATCCTTGGTTGAATCACCACCACTTTTCATAGTTGGCATTTTGACCTTCTTCCCTTTAGCTTCTCTTGGATTTTTCTCGGGTGGTGGTGGTGTGGGTACTTTTGTTGAGGAAAAATGGATGGTATAGAGGTCTGCTTCATTTCCTTCTTCATGTTTTCCATTATTCAAAGGTGTGATTATCTCTTGATTGACGGACTTGGTTATTTTTGGCACATGGAACAAGGTATTCAATTCGAATATTTGGTCTATGCCAGGCTAGTATTCTAATTCCTTGGGCTCTGCTCTAGCTTCATGCTTGTACCAAACCTTCAGGAAGTCAAGCCCTAATTGTATGTAAGCATTGGGGGCCAGTGACCTTCTTACGCACTTTCGAACTCTCCATTTGTTGCAAGCAACTTTGATGCTTTGAAGCCATTCATTAAACATATGTAGTGAGAAATAATCCATTGTAACTCCTTTCCATGTTGAGGCAAAGCATTGATAGTTCCAAATAGTCAATGCATCATGTAGGGTAAATGCAAGTTCTCCAACTAGGAAAATATTTTCCATTCCTATGTAGATAACTAAAGAATGACATATAATTCCTTATTGTTCTTTTGGCACTCTTCATAGTTAGTATTCAAAATATTATCCAAATGTTCGACCCAATTATATATTGTACCTTCTTCATCAATGCCTCCAATTGTTGCTAGCATATTCAATACTACATCAGATGTCCTACTTGAACTAGTTAGGTAGAGAGAAACAATGGTACATGCTTGGTTTACTTCTTCATCATTGACTTGGATGTTCACTAACCCTTTGGATTGTTTAGCATGTGGTACACCTGCAAATTTGACAATCCCGTCCTTTTCATTTGTTGTTTTAGGAATGTTGTGGTCTAGGTCTGGGAGGCTTAGGATCCTTCTAATTAATTGTACGTTTATCTTGATGGGCTCATATAGCCATATTTTTCCTCCATGATATTGACTGATAATGATTTTTACTAGTTCTTCTTTTAGAACTCCAAACCTTGCAATTTGGTTTGTGCCCAAGTAATTTATATGCATGCTTTGTCTAGTCGGATGGTTTCATCTCTCCATTGACCTCCTACAACTTCCCATTGTCTAAAGCTTTGCCATTTCTTATTCCAATCTATTTCTTCTATCCTTGTATCATGAACTCTCCACAATCTACATTCTAGCTCCGACCATTATCTTTTGTTAAACCTTTTCTTTTGTCTTGGTTCTATTTCTATTGACTTCTTAGGTTCCCATTAGGATGATTATAGCTCCTCTCATTCTTTTTGACATGTATGTTGAGTCCCCAAATTATTCACCCACTACTCTTATGCACTCTGCACTTCATTCTTCATTCTTACTCTTCTTATCAACCAAGTTTTATACGGTCTCTTCAATTGTTGGTCTAAAACCCTTCCTTTGCTTTATATATGTGTGCATCCCTCATTAATTTTAGTCTTTTTATCCATGTGACCATCATTTCATCGACGTGAGTGCTCATCAATCCTCATAACTTTGTCTTTTCTATTTCATTTTGCATTTCCTATGCTTCTAGTGCTTATGTATTTTTTGACTTAATTGTTAATTGCTTCCATTCTTTGTCTCACAAACATATTTTGCATATGTATCCTTATTTCATGTAAATTCCCTCTGTGTTTATCATTTGGTCTCTCGATTGGACTTTTGTCCTTTCTTTGATGTTGTCAAATTTAACTTCCTTGTGACGTTTTTATTTTAAGTTCAGATGGCCCTTCTATTTGTTCACCCTCTCTTTGTGTTGCTTCAACTAGTGAACCTATCTATTTCCTCTTTTCTTTGTCAATTTCATCCATGTTGTGTTGGATCTACTTTGGGAAAATTTTGTCTGTAATGCATGTCCCAATCAATTGTCGTTGTTTTTCCTTTTGTTTTTCTCTTGGCTTGTTTTTTCATGTAATGTTTGTAGTGGCTAAGGTAGTAGATTAAGCAACTTCTCTCACAACAGTTACCTAACCTACTTGCCCTAACCAACTAGATTATTTCATTTTTTTTGTATTTTTGTTAGTTTTGCAAATTTTTGTCATCCAATTTTTGTGGTTCTCTTAAGATCTAGGTTGGTACCTCTTGAGTCTGATGCCATTAACTACTTTATTTCATAGTGTTTCTTAGTGCCTTGATTTGTACAACTCCATTGGTTTATACATCCTGAATGACACAAGGTGAAAGCCAAGTTGTTTCCAATTTTCTTGGCTTTCCCTTAACTTTGTTGTCATAGAGGATCACTAAGTCTCCATTGAAAATTCTTTCTTTCTTAAATGTTTGCCACGTCACGCTTTTTGCTAATGCTTTTGTACATCCCGATGGTGTAAGGCTACCTTGTTTCTTTTTATAGCTTTTTTGGATGATATAGTGGATCTTATTTTCATTGTGTTGGATCAAATTTTAGTACTTTAGACACTCTATATGCATTTTCTATAAAACATACTGGAAAAAATGCTTCTTGTCCATACACCAATTTGAATTGGTTTTGGTCAATTGATCTCTTGTAAATAGTTTTGTATTCCCAAATAACAATAGGGACCTTGTCCTCCCACTTTGATTACTCCACATTACACATTTTATGAATCCCTTAGTTAAAACTTTGTAAATGCTTGTGCATGATAAGGGGAACTCTACATATGGTTTATTAAAAATCCTTCATCAATATATCTAGTACTATTCATAAAATGTGTCCCTTGGTCACAAGTAAGCGGGCATCCAAATCTAGTGATGATGTTCTCATATATAAAATTGGTTTCTCCTTCTTTGATACAATTATTGATTTATTCTACATAAGCCCATTTTGTCAAATACTCAACTATTGTGATGATGGACTTTTTTCTTGTTCTTCTTCCTCTGGCTGGAAATTGCCCCACAAAATCAATAACCTAAATATCAAAGGGAAGACTTGGATTGATTGGTTGTAAAGGCATCTCATCTCTTTGTGTTGAAATATTGTAACTGTAAAGAGTATCATATTTATTATTGAGTTATTATTCATTAGATCAATCCCCTTTTGTGGAATGATCATGTTGGGCATTGTAATTGACCAAATCCACTTTTGTGGATTGGTCAAACCTTAAATATATTGTGCAAATTGAGAAGTCATCCCCCAGGCTAATTAAAGTGGTTTTAACCTCTAAGAAGACAAGTTGGCCCTACCCAATGAAGAGACACCTTTCCAACGCCTATCGGTTTGTATAAATAAAGGAAGTCAATGCCTCATTATCTCACTCACTCATTTCCCTCATCCAATGCACAAGTTTGGTATCTATAGTTGGGAGAAGAAGGAAGAGAGAGGAACATTTCTCAATGTTGGATATTCTCTAGTGTTTTGGTTTATTGTCTTGGCATTGTATTGGCTATCTATAATAAGGAAGTTTTGTTGGGTTTTCTTCCCCGTGAGGGTTTTCAAGGACAAATATTGTGTATCTTGTGATTTTCTTTCTCTCAATGATCCTACCTATGTTATGGTTATATAGTACATTGAAAAGAAACCTAATAATATCTTAAACCTTAACATGGTTTCAGAGCTAATTTGAAAGCATCTTTCACTAGATAAGCAAAAACGTCATTGTTGTCATAAAATTAGGGTTTTCTATTGAAGAGAAATTTCAACCTAAAACTCATCAAGAAAGTGCACCCTAGCCTAGTGAACTCTTTGGTAGCCTCAGCGCACTTTTTCAATGGATAGAACTCCCGGAAAGTGAAACCCTAGTTTTCAATGGTACTAGAAAACAAGAAAACCAATACCAGTCCAGAACTCCGATGGTCCAGTTTGAAGGGGAAAAATTTTGATTTTCTGAAATCTAACTGCACCAGGCTACTCGCCTCAGCCAAGCACACCTCTTGGTAAGTTGAAAATTAAATTCTGAGCATTTTCAATTTTTGGTCATTTTCCTAGCTCCAGGTAAAGATGTCTGCAAGCACTAAGCTTGTTGACAAGCTAGAAGGTGTGGAAAACTTCCATGCTTGGAAGTATAGGATTGCACTCATTCTTGAAGAGAATTACCTAGCAAGATTGATTAAAGAACATGTACCAGAACCTACCGATGCTGCAGCTAAAGAAAAACACCAAAAGGACACAGTTAGGGCCAAAAGAATCATTGCGGATTCTATTAAAGATCACTTGATTCCTCAAGTGGATTCAAACAAGACTCCAAAATAAATTTTTGATTCCCTAACCATAATGTATGAAGGAAAGAACATCAACCAGAAGATGAATCTAAGAACTCAACTCAAAAGTACAAGGATGCAGAAAGGAGAAATAGTTCAGGAATATTTCTCTAGAATATCACAATTCATGGAACAACTATGAGCAATTGGTGATACTCTAGATGAAGATGAACTCATAATGATATCCCTTAATGCTCTCAAAATACCTTGGGATGCATTCATCCAAACTATTTGTGCCAGAAAGTACAAACTACACTTTGACAGTCTTTGGGAAGAATGCATTCAAGAAGAAGCAAGAGTGGCTAACCGAGAAGAAATACTATCAAGAGATGAAGATCAATCCCTAGCTGCTCATACTAAAGGAGGAAGGAAGAGGTCTTAATTCCAGAAAGAAAATCACCAACATAAGGAGTCTCACCCCCAAAACAAATTCATACATAAATAATCTCACCCTCCAAGGAGATTCCGGAAGTTTCAGAAAGGTCAAAGAAGAGAAAAAGATTTATCATCCTATCAATGTTACCATTGTGACAAGATGGGACATATTGCTAAGAATTGTCCAACTAGAAGATAAATAAGAGACACCATGCCCATACAGTTGAAGATGAAGAACCACCCACAAAGATGATAAAAGAACAGATTGAAGACTATGTCTTAATCTCTGCCCTCTCAGGATCAATGTCACCTGCTGAGGACACTTGGCTCATAGATAGTGGTGTTTCCAAGCACATGACGGGTCAAAGAGGCATTCTCTCTTGCCTTACAGAAAATAACTTTCCCCGGAAAGTTACACTTGGAGACAATTACCAGTACCTTATCAAAAGAGTAGGAGAATCAAATTACAAACTCGATTCAGGGACCCCAATGAAGATGAAGGATGTACTATATGTACCAAGTTTAACAAAGAACTTATTGTATATCTCAGCTTTATATAATAAAGGATTCAGATTTGCTTTCATAGATGGAGAAGTTCTTATGTGGCCCAAAGTAAAAACCATGGAAGAAGCAATTGTTATTGGAAAAGAAGAAGGTGGCTTGTATAAGCTAAAAGGTCACTCACAAGCAGCCTTGACTCATTCCATTAAGAATACATGTGAACTTTTGCATAGAAGATTATCTCACACTAACTACAATGCATTACCATGTGTAAGCAAGGTAGTCACAGGTCTGCCAGAATTCAAGGTTGACCATGAAGGCATGTGCAACGGATGTGCACAAGGAAAGAACATCAAGAACCCTTTCCCGAAGAGAGACAATAAAGAAGAAGGAGTCTTAGAGCTCATCCACTCAAATGTATGTGGCCCAATGCCATCAAACTCCATTAGTGGGTATGTATACTATGTATCTTTTATTGATGACTATTCTCGCAAAACCTGGGTTTGCTTTTTGAAATCAAAAGATGAAGTGTTTGGTAAATTCAAGGAATTCAAAGCCTTGATAGAGAATCTCTCTGAAAGAAAGATCAATATACTCAGGTCAGATAATGGAGGAGAATGCACCTCAAAATAGTTTGTAAAATTTTGTAAAGATGTTGGGATCAAGAGGGAGCTCACCACTCCCTACAATCCTCAACAAAATGGTGTAGCAGAAATAAAGAACAAAACTATAATGGAAGCAGTGAAGACCATGATCCATGATCAAGATCTTCCAATGCACTTATGGGCAGAAGCATCAAGAACAACAGTGTATGTATAGAACATATTATCCCATAGTGCACTTGGGTTCAAGACCCATGAAGAGATGTTCTCCGGAAAGAAGCCAAAAGTAAGCCATCTCAAAATATTTGGTTGTCCCGTATTTGTACATGTTCCAAAAGAGAAGAGAACCAAGTTGGACCCTTCAGGAAATAAGGGAATATTTTTTGGATGCTGTGAGGTCTCCAAGGTCTTCAGAATATACATACCAGGTTACCATCATATTGATATCAACAGAGATGTAACCTTTGATGAAGATGCAACACTCAAGAAATAAAGAAGATGCCAGCTTGAAGAAGCATATGAAGAAGAACATGTGGCTCCCAGAGTTGCAGAACCAGTGAGGGAAGTCATAACTTCCCTTGATGAGGAGATTCTAGAAGATCATGACATAATAGAATCTCAAGAACCTCCCCATATGAGGATCTCCCACAAGAGAAATCCAACTCGTGCAAGGGAACTTATTCAAGATGGAGATAAGTATGGTTCCTTCGAGACAAGTCAGAAACCCAAGCCATTATCCAGTTATATGGCTTTGATGTGTGATCTCTTAGAGAAGGAGCCTACTTGATTTGAAGAAACCATTCAGAAGAGAGAATGGGAAGATGCCATGACAGAAGAATACCAATCCATTATAAAGAATGATGTATGGGAAATAGTTCCTAGACCGAAGAGCAAGGATGTGGTATCTTCCAAATGACTATACAAGATAAAAACATGTTGTTGATGGAAGTATTGAGAAAGATAAAGCAAGTTTTGTTGCTAATGAATTTTCTCAAAAGGAAGGCATTGACTTTGAAGAGACGTTTTCTCATGTAGCCAAATACACTTCAATCAGAACCATCATATCCCTTGCAGTTAAGATGAAGTGGAAGTTACACCAGATGGACGTGAAAATAGTTTTCTTAAATGGTGTCATTGAAGAAGAAGTGTATATAGAACAACCTCAAGGATTTGAAGTAGAAGCTAGAAATACTCATGTATGCAGATTGGAGAAGGCTCTATACGAATTGAAACAAGCTCCTAGAGCTTGGTATGGAAGAATTGATAGTTTTCTAATGAGCTTGGGCTTTACCAAGAGTAAAGAAGATTCTAACGTTTACTTCAAGGTTATGAATGATGAGCCTGTTATATTGTTGTTGTATGTGGATGACTTATTTCTAACTGGAGAATAAAAGCTCATCGTTGAGTGTAAGAAGAATCTCGATGCAGAATTTGAGATGAAAGACATTGGCTTAATGCACTATTTCTTAGGTCTTGAGGTCTGGCAGAGCCTAGAGAAGATCTTCCTTAACCAAGGGAAGTATGCAGTTGAAATACCGAAGAGGTTTGATATGTTCGAGTGAAAATCCATGAATACACCCATGGAAACAAAGTTGAATCTCATGGTTGACACTTCGTCAGAATTTATTGACGCTACGATGTACAGACAGATCATTGGATCATTGATGTATCTGATGAACACCAGGCCAGATATATGTTTTGTTGTGAACACCTTGAGTCAATTTCTGGTAGAGCCCAGACGTGTTCATTTGGTTGTTGCAAAACATATGATGAGGTACCTCAAGGGTACATTAGATTTTGGTCTCAGTTATAATAGAGATCATGAATTCAGACTGAGTGATTATACCAATTCAGATTGGGCTGGAAGTGTCTCTGACAGAAAGAGCACTTCATGATGTTGTTTCAGTTTGGGGCCAGCCATGATCTCATGGAAAAGTAGGAAGAAATCAAGTATTTCTCTCAGCACAACAGAAGCAGAATACATCATTGCATGTTCTGCCAGTTGTGAAGCCATATGGCTTCAGAAATTATTGACAGGTTTATTCGATCTAGAGATGGAAGCAACTGTGATTCTATGTGATAACCAGAGTTGCATAAAGATGACAAAGAACCTTGTGTTCCATGACAAGTCAAAACACATAGAAATTTGATATCATTATATATGTGATATGGTGCAGAGAGGATCCATAAAGCTTTAGTATGTTAGCACAGATGAAAAGGTTTCATATGTGTTAACCAAGCCTTGGTCTCGTGTAAAGTTTGAGCGCTTTCGAGATAAGCTTGGTGTAATTCGAAAGGACCTCCCTTGAAAGGGAGAGCAGTGGTGATGCCAGCCTTATGCTGAATATTTCCAGCTTCATGTTGATGTTGTTGTGATGCCAGCCTTGTGCTGACGATTTTCAGCTTTGTGCCGATGTTGTTGTGATGTCGGCCTCATGCTGAATATTTCCAGCTTTGTGCTGATGTTTTTGAGATGTCAACTTTGTGCTGAAGATTTCCAGCCTCGAATTGATGTTGTTGAGATGCCAGCTTCGTGCTGATGTTGATGAGATGCCATCTTTGTGCTGAAGATTTCTAGCCTTGTGTTGATATTGATGATGCTCCATCCTTCGTGTTGTGATGTTGTTTTTGTTGATGTTGTATCAGCCTTGTGTTGTTATTGATGATGATGATGTATTAGTGTTATACTAATCCATGTTGGTGTAGATCATTATGATGCCATTCCAGCTCCCTGTTGTGGATGATGATATTGATGATGAGAATTTTTTTTGATGATTTTTAGATATGCTAGTCAATGGTCCAGATGTTGTTGATGTTGTTGCCCTCTCTCTCTCCTGATGATGTTGTAGAATACCCTTCTTGTTAAGGGGGAGTGTTGAAATATTGTAACTGCAAAGAGCATTCTATTTATTATTGAGTTATTATTCATTAGATCAATCCCCTTTTGTGGAATGATCATGTCGGGCATTGTAATTGACCAAATCCACTTTTGTGGATTAGTCAAACCCTAAATATATTGTGAAAATTGAGAATTCGCCCCCCCTAGGTTCATTAAAGTGGTTTTAACCTCTAAGAAGACAAGTCGGCCCTAACTAGTGAAGAGACACCTTTCCAATGCCTACCAGTTTGTATAAATAAAGGAAGTTAGTGCCTCATTATCTCACTCACTCATTTTGCTCATCCAGTGAGCAAGTTTGGTAGCTGCAGTTGGGAGAAGAAGGAAGAGAGAGAGGCACATTGATCATTGTTGGATATTCTCTAGCATTTTGGTTTGTTATCTTGGCATTGTATTGGCTATCTATATTAAGGAAGTTTTGTTGGGTTTTCTCCCCCATGAGGGTTTCTGAGGATAAATATTGTGTATCATGTGATTGTGTTTCTCTCAATGATCCTACCTATGCTATGGTTATCTAGTAAATTGAAAAGAAACCTAATAATAGCTTAAACCTTAACACTTCGTAGGGGTCTTCCCATCCTCTGGAACTTGTAACATGTGTTTACCTTAATTCTGCAATCTTTATTTATGATAGGCCATCATAATTCTACTTGTAAAATATTTTTTGTTGTAATGTTTGCATGATAGTGACCACATGTAGGGCCAACATGTACGTCTATAATTATATCTTGTTTTCATGTTCCAATGCACATATTCTCAATACATCATCAAGTAGAATTTTATAGCATACTTTTCAACTGTAGTTGTACCACTTCATGCCATAATAGCCAATGGTTAGAGTTTCTAGTCGGGGAAGAATCAATATAAATATTTCAATAAGCTAAAACATAGGATCAATCAAGCACCGGTTCTTTCATTGCCTAACTTGTAGAGTCCTTTCAAAATGGAGACAAATGCAAGTGGATATTCTATGGACACAATGTTGATGTAGGGAGGTAAGTCAATATGCTATCACTATGAAATGTTTCATGGTGGAGTCCTGAACTACCCTACATACAATAAGGAACTCTATGTCCAGGTTCAAGCCATTAAGAAGTGGAAGCACTATCTGATGGGAAAATAAACCATTATCCACACTGATCACCATCCACTGTAGTATTTGTAGGCCCAAAGTAAGCTTTAACAAACCAACCACTACAAGTGGATGGGGTTTTGGTAGAAATTTCATCTAGCCATCAAATACAAGAATGACAACACTAATAATTTGACATACATACTTCCAAGGCCACCCACGTCCAATATTACAACTTTGGGAACTCTTATGCACATGGATCCTTTTAACCATGATGCATACAAAGAAGTATATGTGGAAGATGGGGACTTTATAGGTGTTTCAATAGCTAGAAGGCCAAATTCATGTAGAATATGGTGACGATAATCCTAACTATCATCTCCAAAATGGGTTGCTCTATAAGTTAGAAAAACTATGTGTTTCTAAAGGTGAAAGATTGTAGCTTATCAAAGAGTCCCACACCTCTAAGGTTGCATGACATTTTGATGTTGGGAAGACAATTGCCAACTTACAAAGGTATTTTCGTCGGCACATAATGCAAGAAGATGTAGCTTGGCTTATTAGAGGATGCATAATTTGTTAAACCAACACGCCTAGTAACGGAAATCAAGTTTTATACCATCCCTTACGTGTACCCACTAGACCCTAGGACAACATCTCCATGGATTTTGTTAGGGTTTGAAAATGACCAAAAAAGGGATATGACTATATGTTTGTGGTAGTTGATAGGTTCAACAAGATGTGCATTCTTATGCTTTGTAAAAATACCATCAAAAGACAAGAAGAAACAAATATGTTATTTGAAAAGGTTTGGGTGCACTTTGGGATACCAAGGAGCATCATCTTAGATACGGTTACTAGATTTCTTAGTTCCTTTTGGACTACACTTTGGGAGAATATGGACACCAAGTTGAAGAGATCTACACCGTTCCATCCACAAACAAATGGGTAGAAAGAAGTAGTCAACATGACATTAGTTTAACTTTTGAGGGGTTACACTCATAAGCATTTAAAAACCTGGGAGAAAAATTCATTTATATTCAACACTCTTATAACATAGTTGTCCACACTTCTAATGGTAAGTTCCCTTTTGAAACTTGCTTTGGGTATTTTTCTTCCATGTTGGATCAAGAAACTAAGGAGTAGGTCCTACCTACCATAGAGGACTTAGCACCAAAAGCTTAGGTAGAGTTGGTAGAAGATACAATTTTGTAGAAGAAGTCCAAATCTATTAGACATGGGCATCATGAACTTTAGTAGGTAGGGTTGAAAGGGAAACTTCCAAGCAAGGCCAAATGGTACTTTAGGGAGGAGGTATAGGAAAAATTTCCTCACCTCATTTAGTAAAATCTTTTGGGGACGAGAAACCTCCCTAAATGGGGAGGTATGATATAGAATGGATCATTATATAATTTCTCATCTATCTTGGTACTTTCCAGGTAGAAAAATTGGAACAATTGGTTTGCAAGTCCCAATGTGGTGATTTGTCGGAAACTTCCAAATCCATTTTGACACATCAAACAACACTTTTGGGGGTCAAAATTTTGTTAGCTTAGCTCCTAGTCCCTTGATGTTGATCTATACATCAAAAGCTATCCAATTATGCGAAAATCACCTCAATTGGAGTTTGTATGCCAAGTTATGCCTGCCGTAATTTGACCTACCCTATTGACCGCTATGGTATCGAGTGGATGCCACATTATCCCACATTACTCACACACGTGGGGATAATCACGCTGGAATTTCAAGAAGATTCTATAGGGTTGAATTCCTTAACACTAATTAAGGATTCAGGCATGCAAAAACCCTAACCCTAACCCTATATGACTATCATGCTATGTTAAACACTAGGCCGCTAGGAAATGAATGGGTTCCATTCCTTTAGTATTTTTATCATTCCATAGTTGAGTAGAGCATATGGGAATGAGATTGATCCAGGTAGATATCGATGGCCACCCACCTTTTCCAGCTGGCTCAAAACAACTTTTTTGCAATTTTGGTAATTTACTATTTTTAGCAGTTTTTCAGGGCCTAAACTTCCGGAGTTGCTGGAATGGTGGTGGCTTATCTCTGAGAAGAGATGTGATAGTTGCGATCATTCACAAGAAGATAATTACAATGAGGATATGAAGGCCTTTTTACAATAAACATGAGTGTCAAAAAACCCTAGACATCCAAAAACCTAACCCTAGGAGATGAAGCGCCAAAAGTCATGTGGGCCCCGTTTGGGTAAGTCAGTACATCAACTTCCTGGGGTCGTAACTTTTGCATACAATCTTCGTTTTAGGCGTACGATAGCCCGTTGGAAAAATCTATCCGAGGAATACAATTGTTGATGAAAATTTCATGATAAAATGGTCTGACTGGTACATGCTACATACCCAAAAAAATGTGGTTTAGGGCATCAAAACGACTCTGAAAGTTCAGGACCCGAAAAACTGCTAAAAATAGTAAATTACCAAAATTGCTAGAAAGTTGTTTTGAGCCAGCTCGAAAAGGTGGGTGGCCACCGATATCCACTTGGATCAAGGATATTGAAGCATAATAGAGAAGGTAGATGATTCTATAGTATCCATTTAGGACACAATGTCCATGACTCCATAGTGAGTGCCCATTTCTTTGTACTTGCATTACATACCTAAGAAAAAGAGAGCAGAACAGAGGCCTCACCTTCCAGTTGGGTTTTCTCTCGTATTGGGTTTCCTAGGTCATATCTTGTGTTCATTTATGTGAATGGTGTGTTCATTTTCTTGTTTCTTTCATTTTGGTTTCAATTATTTCTATAATTTTGAGCATTACACTCATACTATTAAATTTGAGATCTAAGGTAATGAATTTCACAATAAACAATTTCATAATACTGTAAGATCTATTGTGACAAACTATTCTAGTGGAATATCCATAGTAGTTGAAAAACCGATTCTTATTTTCAAGAAAAAACTATCAATCTAGGAATTCCAATAATGCATTTATATCTTCCACTTCCTCCCTTTAATCATCAATAGATTTCTCTTCCTGTGTGGTCATAGATGTGTCTATTACAAGGTTGTCAATATAATTGCACCTTTTTCCTTAACGAGTTTGTGAGCCTATTGTGTCAACTAGAGATGTCGTCTTTCTTTTCTTTTGCAGTGTTGAGTGTGATGAATCCATTACAGGCTTTAATAATTAGGTTATCCTATCTTTTTTTGTGTGGTTCTCTCCACATTTGAGACCTCTTTGTTGTAGTTCATGAGTATACATTACACCCTTTTGATGTTTAGCATAAAATCTATTTGTTCCATTGGCTCACCTAGGAAAAGTCATTCCTCTTAGTAGTGGGCTCCACATATAAGATAAGAGAAAATGTCAATCCAATTCAAATAGGTATCACATGCCATAAATTTTAACCAAAAGAGTGGGGATTCTTTGTGTCCCCTCGATGGTCTATACCATCTTTTGATAATACTAGTAGAATACTATACCAATTTTGACCTACACCTCTTTTAATTTGGACCAACATGTTATTATTCTATAGCATAGACCCTGAAACTTGTCAATGGGAACTTCAATACCAGTAGCATCATAAAATTACAATACTTAAAATCAATGTAATTGTCTTGCACATCTACACAAGCTTGTATGAGGTAGGTCACCCAATCCAAGGAAACCCCTCATAATTTGATGTCTCCAACTTGTATTGCAACCTTCAAACATTCATCTGTATGACATTTCCTTACAATTTATGTCAACAATAAGTGGCATGTAACTAATACTAGAAGATTATTTATTGTGGAGATCTTGTATCTATATTTGTCTTCTATGCTTGATACTTCGCATAGGTGTCTTTGTCATTGTTAGTGTTCTCCTTTGTGTTCTATCATTGGCTTGGATTGAGATGCCTTGGTGACATCTTCCCTTGACTTGGAAATCTAGTGATTTCATATAACTTGTCTTTGTCAATCTATAGTTTCCAAACTAACTGGATGTCACCATTGTGAGAGTGCTCTTCCTATGCCTCTATGTAGTATTTTTGAGCACTTGGGTTCCCTAACTCATCACCGCTCCTCTGGATTTGATCTCGTGACTTTTCCTCAAGTCATTCCACCCTAACCTTCTTTATAATTTGGTCCAACAAATACTATTTTTGATGCTTTATTGAGTTAGCCAAATCTTCTTTACTCAATTCTCACAAACTTCTCATCATCTCACACTCCATATGCACCTCAAAATTCCACTCTTTCATGCAAGACTCCTTCTTGGCATGGATTCTTCTCACACAATCTCACCAATAGTGATTTCAATGTTGTGTGTCTTAGATAATGCTCTCCACATCCACCTGGTACATTTTCTATGACTGCCATAAGTGAAATGTAGGCTTCTTGATACATGAAATCTACCTTCATGCCCTCCTTCAACACTACCCTAGAGCACAAGGCTTACATTTCCATCTCTATAGGGTCTATCAACATGCTCTGTTCTATGAGTAATGTCTTGATCTATAAGGAAATTTCATTATTCAACCTTATGCAAATCCTTTCTTGAATTCTTCTAGCACCATAGTTAAAATTTATATTTTATAATACTCATATTTTTCTATTTTTTCTTTTTGGATTTTCATAATGGATAAGTATTTCTTTGTTTTTTAATTATCTTTTCCCTATATTTTTCATGTATAAGGCTTTAATTTTTATTTTTAACCTCTTTTCACTTTGATATATTTTTCATGTATAGGGTTTTAATTTATATTTTTAACCCATTTCCACTTCTATTTATATTGGATTTTGCTGCACTCTCTCTCTCTCTCTCTCTCTCTCTCTCTCTCTATATATATATATATATATATATAATTCCTTAAGGAAAAACTCATGGAGAAATCTAAAGGTTGCTTCCCCATATTCATGGATGGCATCCCTAATAAACTTGATTGCATAAACTAGTGTAACTCACTCACTCAGGGGGTTTTGAGCTGGGCTCCTACTAGCATGAAAATAACCAAATGCCCAACAACATTAACAACATCTGCTTGAGCTAACCCATATATATATATATATATATA
>ML804304.1:10482-26736 GCA_009831015.1 Picea engelmannii | reverse complement strand
TGGAGGGGGTCCCTTGTCCCACAAACAAGGGGGTCTCATACACCAATTTGGTATCTGGCTTGGTGACCTTAAAATTAAATCAAATTATATACATATATATTAATATATTACACATTTTTGCATTATAACAAAATTATCCATATTTCCTTTTATATATAAGGTACTATTATGGGCTAGTTGCTTATGTTGAATACTATATATAATGCTAGTTAATAGCTTTATTTTATAACAAAATTATCCACATTTTCTTTTATGTTTGACAAGATACTAATAGTCATAAACTATAAAGTTGCTTCATGTTAAGTAAAAGTAAACCAACGCTAAGGGATAGATTTTTTTTTTCCAAAAGAAAAATATCACAAATTTATACTTTATATAAAGTATAAATTATTTTACAATAACAGATTTTATCCTGATCGGTGCTTTAGATTAGCCCAAAAGGAGAATAAAAACCAGTTCTGGAAACAATGACCAATAACTCATCAAACGAACAAGCAATAAATAACAGCTATGATACTGGAAAGGGCAAAAAATTTCGAAGCAGAAGAATTGACAATTTCTCCATTGGATCTCGCCCTTTTCATACTTCAAAAATATTTAGGAATGAAATGGGGCTTTCTTCCCCATTTTCACAGTGATAAACCGACAGCCTACCTTCGGTTTCTTTGAGTGCTCTCTTTGAAAGAGAGTCTGTCTCCTTGTTATGAACCCTATAAATATGCTAGAAGCTGATATCATTAAAGGTTTTTGCCAAATCCTTTGTTTTTTGTTTCCAACATTCAATATTTGTCGAATGGAGGTTACCCTTATGATTTATCCACTCTATAATCACTTTTGAATCCCCTAGAACTTGTAATTTTTTTATCGACCAGAGTGTTGCCAAGGTGAGTGTCGACCATAATCCCATGAGCTCCACCTTTGTATTTGTTCTAGCTCCGAAATTTATGAACCATTTAGTAATCCTCGACGAATGAGTCTTGAAAAATCCACCCGCTCCGCAACAATTACCATTGGACAGGGTTGCACCATCAAAGCAAGCCAAAGTGGACCCCTCAGCCTGAGTTATCTCACAAACTTTGTTTGGGATGAAAATTTGGATAGCAGGTTGCCAGGAGAAGGAGACCACAATCCTATGAACCACTGTAGAAAGAGAGGGGGAGTGATCTTCAAAAATCACCTTATTTCTTTCAATCCATAAATGCCAGCAGGCAAGAGTAGCCAAACTGACTGGGGCAGTTTTTTCATTTGACCACACCTTGAAACAATCTGAGACTGTGGATCTGTTCCAATGAAGTTTAAGAAAAAAAATGTTTTGCAGGCACATCCACACTGCCTTTGAAAAGTTGCAATGAATTAATAGATGATTAATGTTTTCAGAGGAACAATTGCAGAGTTTACACACCTTGGGACCGATTCATCCTTTCTTCTGGAGCACCTCCCAGGTAAGGACCTTTTCTTTTGTAGCCAGCCAAATGAAAAGTTTTACTTTGAGTTGAATTGTCGACTTCCATAACTTGAGAATATAATCGTTGTCACTGCAAAAATCAAAAGGTTGAAGAAGAGATGTATAGAGGTTTTTAACTGAAAGACACCAGAGGCATCCCCTCCCGCCCACAGAAGAGAATCGGTTTCATCTTTAAGGTAAATTCCAGCGCTCTTTAGAGAAGAAACAAAGTGATTCCATTCACTAACGATCTCTCCACTAATGCCCAACATTTCACAACTTAGCCACTTGTCTGGAAAATGGAGATCGTGGGATGGGACTCTCGCTTGAGCAAGCCACCGGATATTTAAGTTTTGTAAATGGAGAAGCAGTGGTTCAGATAGTAAGGATCGATCCTCCAGCCCGATTAGTTTATCCCTTCCAATGGATATTAGAGTACCCGAACCATGCCTCCAACGAAGCTAATGGAGGATTACAAAAAAAATTATGGTCAGTCCATTCTAGAAGCTGGACGCTCTATGCTGAAGATGAGAAGACCTACGTCTCCACACAATAACTAGCATGTCACCCAAGTATTTATCATAAAGATAAGTCGATGCCAGATACTATCATGAGTAAGCGCCCTCCACAAGGTGTTTGTCAGTAAAGCAGTGTTGAAGATAGTAAGATTTTTGAGCCCCCATCCCCCTACCTTTTTTGGTCTTGCCAGGATATCCCATCTACAAAGATGGACATGATGTTTTTCATTTTGACCACTCCACAGGAAGGCGAAGGAAATCTTGCGCAATTTGGAAAGGATGTTACACGGGATCCTCTCCATTGACATCCATAAAACAGATAGACTCTCCAACACAGATTTGACTAGGACAAAACGCCCTCCAAGCAAAAGCCACTTATTACACCAAAGCTCGATTTTCCTTTCGAATTTTGCCACCAGCCAGCACCAATCTTTGGATTTTGATACATCCGGTTTGAGATGATAACCAAGTACTTAAAACCCAGACTCAAGTCAACAAAGGTGAAAGGAATAGAAGCTTTTAAAATGCAGAGCTCGGCTTCCTCAAGTCCCCAGAAATGAGCAGTAGACTTTGTAAAATTTATGCAAAGACCCGAAGCATAACAAAAACTCTGCAGATTGTCTAAGATTACTTTCCACTACAAAGGATCAGCCTATGACATTAGGAGAACATCATCAACAAACATTAGATGAACAATTTTTAAGAGCTTTGAAACCTTTATACCTGAAATTTGATGTTCATAGATACTTTTTTATAACATCAGGCTGAGCCCTTCCATTATCATAATAAATAGGTATGGAGAAAGAGGGCATCCTTGATGGAGCCCCCTCCCACTCTTGAAGTACTTTGTCGCCTCGTCGTTTATTAGCACAACAAAATTTGCACTAGTAACGCAACACATAATCCAATTTGTCAGCCTAATCCCAAAGCCCACAGTGAGCAAGATCAGCCTTAAGTACTCCCAATCAATGGTGTCATAGGATTTTTTAAGATCCATCTTCAACACCAGGGACTTTAAATTTTTCTTTTTTATGATGTGAAGGTTTTCATGAGTCACTCCAATTGCGTCATGAATCCTTCTGCCCTTAAGGAACCCCAGTTGTTCTGTAGAGAGACACCTTGCTAAA
This sequence comes from Picea engelmannii, assembly GCA_009831015.1. Lineage (NCBI taxonomy): Eukaryota > Viridiplantae > Streptophyta > Pinopsida > Pinales > Pinaceae > Picea > Picea engelmannii. The sequence goes on along the minus strand of ML804304.1, from coordinate 23,647 downwards.
ATAGGCTTAATTTGATTTGCAAGAATTTTTTAGATCGCCTTATAAATAAGGTTACAAAGAGAGATTAGGCGATAATCGTCGAAAGAGGCCAGATTATTTACTTTTGGGATCAAAGCCAAGAAAGTGGAATTTAAACCTCCACAAATCTTACCTTTTTTTCGCGAATCCTCCACCATCTCGAGAAGGTCAGCTCCTACAAGATCAAAGAAAAAAATAAAAAACTCGGAAGTCCACCCATCAGGGCTTGGCTTCTCTCCTTTTTAATATTTTCCAGAACTGCTTTTAATTCTAGCAAAGTAACAGGTCTAAAAAGAGCATCCTCTTCCACCCCGGTTACCATTTTAGGATAAAGACTAGAGATACAGATTACATCGTTTAAATTTGATTTTTCATTGGCTTTGAAAAATTGTTCAAAATAATTTACCGCTTCCTCTTTGATCGCCTCCTGGTCCGATAGGAGGACTCCATTAACATTTGTAATTTCCCAGACATGCTTGTGATTTCTGTTAAAGCTGGCCAATTTATGGAAAAAGTTGTGTTTGAATCGCCACTCTTTATCCACGTAGCTCTGCTACGCAATCTCCAAATGTTCTCTTCCTCACAAAGAAGTGAACTTCTGCTATCTTCCAGCTCACGCAGGTACTTATTCTCTTCCAAGGATAAAGAGATTTCAACAGATTTTGCAATGAGCAGTTCTATTTCAGTCTCCAGGTTACCCAGTAAAAGCTTTTATTTTGCCTTTAACTCTTTTAACCAAATTTTTGTCTGTGATTTAAGTAGCTTCAATTTCGAAACCACTCGTTGTTGTACATTACCTTCCCGCAAAAAACAAGGATCCTTCCAGACGTAGTGGACCAAACTAATGAAATCGGGATTAAGTAACCAATGGTCATTAAATTTGAATGGAAATGCTTTGTAAGACTGAGATCTTTCCAGTTGTAATAAGATGGGAGCATGACCAGACACAAATGGAAATGCCACCCAAGATCTAGATAAACCTGCCAGAGATAAAATCCCTTTAGAAACAAAATACCTGTCAAGTCTTCTAGCGATTGCTTTAGTACCAGAACGTCTATTTCGCCAGGTAGGTACCAGCTCGGTCGGCTTGACATCCACCAACTTCTTTGAAGTAAATAGGTCTTTGAAAAAAGATTCAGTCGGCCCAGGCAAGAAGGAACCTCCCTAGTTCTCATCAGAAGATACAATGAAGTTTAGGTCACCAACAAGAATGAGATTTGGAGTGGATAGAATACCACTATCTGATAAGGAAGACCAAAACTATTTACGGTCTTTACAAGGACCATAAACATTGAGAAACACCATCTCCTGTTTAGAAGCTAAGCATCGACCAACTAGTAGAATACCCCCAATCGTAAAAAATGGGGCCAGGTCAAAACAGCTCGGGTCCCACGTGCCCAACAATCCTCCTGAATTTCCTATGGCGTTTACAGCAGATGAGACCCAAGAAGGGCAAATTTTAAATAGGAAATCTCTAGCTTTTTGTTCATCCGAGAGAGTCTCTTAAAAAAAACAATATCATGTCAAGAACGATCAAACAAACGACGAAGAGAGGCAACTTTGAGGGTGCCTCCAATCCCTCAAACATTTAATTAGAGCATTAACATCACTTGATCCTCGCCACGACCTTCAATGCTCTAAGGGCCCTTCCATCCTGTGAAGGAATAACATGATCAACAGGTTCAGAAACTGAATCCAACTATTTCTTTATGATACTACATGTCTTTAAGGGGGAAAGCTCCGAGCCAATACCCCTGGACCATGCGTAAGCCTTTCTTAGCTTGCTTGGTTTGATTTTTTCATGTTATGCCTATGTGGGTCATGAGATCCTTTCCCACAAAGTTTTATGTGGTTAAGAATTGCTATTGCAACCAACAATTAATAATTCAATCCAGAGAAAATGGATAATCTATGGGATGTTGGTAAGGTATGGACTTCCTCACTTTAAATTTTTAATATACAAAAAGATAAGATAAATTTACTTTGGAATAAAAGTAAAAGTAACCCCAAAAAATGGTGTAGATATCCAAGTTAAAGTAAAAACCAAGGTAGTTGATGGAAATGGTGCAAAGTTAGCTACTCATATTGTGCATAAGCTACATGTAAATTATGTTTATTGTTGTTCCCTCTCTCTGTGTTATTATTCCATAGTTATTTCTTTATCACAACTGCTGAAAAAATATTTTTCCGTCTATATTTCTCCGTGTTCGAATATGGGCAATACTACTATTTTTTTAATATATAATTTGCAACTATCTATCTATTTGTGAGGATGTTTTATTTCACTTTGATGAAAAAGATTATAGTACATTTTTCTTAAACAAATTATTTTTATTTTTTATGAGAAATTTCAAATCTTTTATCATATTCATATTACCATGGATTTATTTTTTATGAGAAATTTCAAATCTTTTATCATATTCAAATTATCATCGACTTAATATTGTTGATTATTACAATGATAGGGTGTTATTTACAAACTATTTTCTTTATTTAATTAGTACTATTATTATTGATATTGATAGATTGCATTGTTATATCATTTAATTATGTTTATATTTGTTTTTATTTTTAAATTAGGAAATTTAGTAAAAAAATATGACCATAGTTTATATGATTGTTTTTAAATTTAAAAATTAAATTTTTTAATATTAAAAATAAAGTTTAGTGTACAAATTTATAATTAAAAAATACAATTGTAAATAATTTTTTTTATAAAAATTATGAAAAAAAAATAAAATATTTAATATATTTTAAAAATGATTTTGTGATATTATAACTTTTTATTGTGGATTTTATGATATTTAAATACAAATAAAATTTATAATTATGTAAAGAAAGGTTTATAAGAACATAAATTGTAACTACTTTTTGCATTTATAATTGATTGTTTTTATCATATCAACAAAAAACACCAAGCTTATATGGAGTAATGGATAGCTTATGAAAGGATGCCCAAACCAAAATGTTACATTTCTATACGTTGTTATGTGGGGACACAACCATGACATTGAGCGAAGAAGTATATATTCAAGGAGAACAAAGTATGTGGATGATTGAAAAGGCTTTATAACCTCCAACCTTTGGAAAATTTAACCTTCTAAAGGAACTGAGCTAGATTTTATGGCAATTTGATTTTAGTTTATTTTGGTTAGGGTGCTAGTCTTTATGGATTCTAGGGAGTTGTAAGAAGTCGAGATAATTCTTTGTTTCCATGAGTAAATGATTCAATGTAAAAGGTCCTCTATATTTTCAGTCACCACCAAAGCGTATGACAATGAACACTAGTCTATATCCCAATTTGCAACAATTATGGGCACCTTGGTGCAACAAATTGCAACTTTAGAAGTTGAATGCAATATGCTATGAAACATGGTGGTTAATTTGGGCAAAAATGCACAATCAGGGCCTCTAATCAACAAATGTTTGTGAACTCGAAGGGGAGTTAAAATAAAATGATACACTGCACGAGTTGGTTGAAGACACAGAAATCGAGAATCGAGAATTGAGATTTTGTTTTGTCAAATATAGGCCTAGAAAAGGCCACTAGTCACTGTATTTTTTGTTAAGCTTTATGTTTATTAAAGTTTTAAGAATTCTAGATATTTTCTTTAGAATCTACATTTATAAGAAGCTTTGAGACATTTTGTCAGCTGAAATATGTAAATTCAATGTTTTGTATATAGGGATATGCCTATCTAGCATAAATCTTGGACAAACAATACTATGTAATTGCACTGTGTAGCATAGCTACAACTTTTTGATAATACAAATTTCTCGATTTCAATTATAAAACTATCAATGTGATTCAAAAATATTATAGGAGAAATCATTTACCATATAATTATAGAACAATTCTCATTAGAAGAAGGTTATTAAAATATGTATGGTCAAATCAATTATCTAATCAAAGATATCATATCACTAGTTTATGGAAATTTTAATTATATATATCACTAGTTTATGGAAATTTTAATTAAATATATGTACGGTCAAATCAAATTTATTTTTTTTCCTTAGAAAAAGCATAATTTTATTCCTTGTAAGAGACACAATTACATTTTGTAGGTGCTTCCAGAGCACAACACACCAATACCATGTGTAAGGATCAGGAAAGTATTTGGCTGTTGAAAGCCCGCATTGCCTTGTCTACCATTGCAGATTACAAAAATCACACCCAGAACTAGGTGGAAAGATAATATCTACATATATGAGTTCTTTATATACTTACAAAAAAAAACAAAAAAAAACCACAACCTTTTTGGTTTCTTACTACCCTTTGTTGGTATCTGATATTTGTTCATAATGTCCAACCACTATAGTGTTGATGTATAATAAGTTTTTTGAATAAAATGCTATGCAGAAAAAGGAGAAAAATATCCATGAAGAGGCCGAAAAAGAGAAAAATAACACTGATCAAAACTTCTTGCAAGAGGATTTTTGTCTACCAAACTGTCTTCAATCGTGCAAGTGCCCTTGATCTTCTATAAAGGGCCTATGATAAAAGGCATTTGTGTCTTCCCCTTTTGTTTCAGTAATGTGCTATTGTCCCTGAGAGAGCAACAATCCCTGTTTGGACAATGAGTCTGCTACCAAGTTCCCGTCCCTGTATACATGAGAGACAACCATAGTATCAAAAGTGTCCAACAAACTAAAGATTTCCTCCAGAATAGGACAAAGAAAAAAACTTTGACAAGTTTGATGTTTTCTTGTCCAATTAATGACATTCATAGAGTCCCCAAAAATTTGAATTTGTTGTATTCCTTTTTCTCTGGTGAAAAGAAATAAAAGCTTCAATGCCATGAGTTCAACATAGTTGTTTGTCCCCCTGCCCAATCCCATTTTTAAATGAAAGCAATGGTTATCTGAAAAATATAGAACAACTCCTCCTCCACAATTGGTGTTCTGAGAGGCTCCATCGAAAAATGCCCAAAGTTTTGATGAGTCTATAACCTCTTGTTTCCTTACCTGTAAAGCTGGTGCATCTTTGGACTGGGGAAAATGGGATAGGATTGATAGGCATTGTGCTACGATTACTTATGGAATTGAAGCATTTTCCTTAAAAATTCGTGTGTTCCTTGCTAACCAGATTCCCCAGCTTATTAAGAGTGGGAGAGCTTTTATCTCCTTATTTCTTGGGCCACATGTCCAGTTCTTCCAAGCCAGCTCCAAAGAATTTCTATTCCATATGCAATTCTGTTTGAGGCTACTAGATGTTTCTGTCCATACTTTCATGGTGAACAAACATGTGACGAGGACATGGAAGGTGGATTCATTTTCATTTTTACAAAGAGCACATCTCCCTGGACCTTCTATCTGACATTTATTCAAGATTTCCCAAATTGGAATTCAATTGTTCAAGGCTGCCCACATAAGATTTTGGATTTTTGGGGGCATTTCATCTTCCAAAGGCCCTTCCACCACCATTTGGGACTTTTTTGTAAGGGGTCTATATTCAAAGCTATGTATCCCTCTTTTGGAGTATAGAAGCCTATGGGGTCTTTCTCCCACACTAATTCATCTTCCCTATCTGTGAGTCTTATATATCCTCTTCTGAGTGCTACAATATAGCTTATCATCAGATCTGCATAAATCCCATTTAATACTAGCAAAGTAGCATTTTTCCATCCTTGATTCCATAAATTTGTTGTAAGAGGATCAAATAGCAGAGAGAGGTAGAAGATACCTTTCATGTGAAGTTGGTCAATTAGGTCCTCCGGAAGAATATGAGAATTCTCACACCCTGGCCAGGGATCAACTCCAATACGAAGATGATTTATTTTACCCACCCTCCAAGAAAGATTGTCCCCGACCACTGAGAACGAGAAGATCATCGCTTTCCAAATAATCGAACCATTTGTTGCAAATTTGTTTGGGTTTCTGATCCAATCTTCAATTGAAGCTGGGGAGATGTATTTTTGTGAGACTACAAGGGACCACATACTGGATACTGAAATGAGCCTCCAACAAGCCTTTGCTGCAAGGGCCTTGGAAAACAAGAAAATGTTTTTGAGTCCCCAACCTCCCACTTTGCCCATGGTTGAGTATACTTATCTACAATCACATACCAAATTAAACGAGCACAGATCCTTCTGATTTTTTTTAGCACCCCTTTGGGAATCCATGCTAGCAACATCCAATAAACTGGTATGGCTTCCAATACGGATTTGGTCAGAGTGAGTCTAGTCTACTTGCTCTAGATAACCATCTAAAGCGGACATCCATTTAATCTTTTCTCTAATTTAGTTATAAACCATTTCCAATCTTCTTTCCTATAACTGTTCAGTTTTAACTAAAAGCCCAAGTATTTTAGTCCTTTTGAAATATCCTGAAAAGTGAAGGGAAAAAATTATCTGATATACTGCCATTTCCTCTCCATCCATTTCAGAGGTAGTGATGGTTGATTTTTGGTCATTTATTATCATCCTTGTGGCCAGTCAGAACAACGATAGAATGTCATCCAGAATTTCTGCATCTCCAACTCGCCCATTGCAAAAAACAAGGACATCATCCACAAATAAGATATGAGTGATCCTCATCCTTGGTGCAGCTAGTATTCCTTGAAAAATTCTCTGCCTTGGCTATTGAGTCTATAGCTTTACTCAGTCCTTCGGCCACCAGAAGGAAAAGTAAAGGGGACAAGGGACATCCTTGACGCAGACCCCTTTCTGAGATGAAAAAGGGGTAGGTTGCCTCATTGATGAGGATTGCAAAGGAGACCAAAGAAATGCATGCCATCACCCATTTTATAAATGGGACTTGAAAATCGAGGTGAGTAAGAAGAAGTCGGATATAAGCCCAGTTCACTCTATCATAGGCTTTTGAGAGATCAATTTTTAGGATTTCTCCCTTTGATCTTGCAGTCTTTAGACTATGTAGAACTTCTTAAGATACCCCTATTGCCTTGTGTATCCGTCGCCCTTCTAAAAACCCAAATTGTTCCTTGGAAATGGCCTCTGATAGAAAAGGCTTTAGTTGATGAGCTATGATTCTGGAAATAATTTTGTAAATACAATTACACAACAAGATTGGCTTGAAGTCATCAAAAGTCCGAGGATCATTTACCTTAAGAATGATGGCAATAAAAGTAGTATTGAAGGGTCCATGGATTCTACCATTGATATGAGATTCCTCGATAACTTTTAATAGATCTATTCCGATTAGATCTAGAAACCCCCTGAAGAATTCTATTGTCCATCCATCTGGACCAGGGATTTTATCCTTCTAGAAGCTTTGTAGAGTTTCTTTAACCTCCGCTTCTGTGACTTCGACAAATAAATATTGATTCCCTTGTTCATTCACAAAACTTGGGAGATATAAAGCCACCTTTATGATTTATGCGATATTTACATGCCTGTCTGCTTTAAATAAAGACTGAAAGTGTTTTTTTCCCATATTTGCTAGACCTTCAAAGGAAGTAATGGATCTGCCCTCCTAGTCCTTTAAAATCCATATGGTGTTATCAACTCTCCTCCCTTTTGCATAGGCTTGAAAACAATTTGTATTTTCATCTCCGTTTTCTAGCCATACAACTCTGCTTTTTAGTCTCCACGTTTCCTCTTGATTCGCCAGCAGTAGTCTATGCCTGACTTCCAGCCTTTTCTTATTGTCGCGAGCCAAATCTGCCATGAACCCTGCCTCCGAATCTTCTTGTATAAGCCTCAGCTAATCCTCAATGCTTTGGAGCTCCCGTTCCTTTGCTTTCTGTTTTGCTTTTGCCCAAGAGATAACCGTTTTTTTTATTCTTTTAAGGTTTGACGCAAATTGAATACCTTCCAGAGTGTCTTCTGTATCCCTTATGTTAGTCCAATTTGACTTGAACAACTGTTGCAAGCTTTCATCTTTCAACCAAGAGGAGTTGAATTTAAAAAGGGTTGCTGGCTTTTGGGGGCCTCCTTCCATTTCAAACCAAACAGGGGAATGATATGATTCGCCTCCACTACCAATCCATTGACAAAATTGGAAAGGAAGCATCGCTAACGTTTTAGAGATCAAAAAATGATCCAACCTTTTTGCAATACGGGCCTCCCCTACCCTCATATTCCTCCAAGTGGGTAACAATTTTAAGGGGGCTATATAAATAAGTCCATTGGAGGCTAGGAGGTGACTGAAGAAACCTGCTTGGTTGTCTAGGTGGGCTGAGGGGCCCCAACTTTCAGCTTCCCCCAAGGAGAAATTTAGATCTCCTCCAAGAATTAGGAGGTCATTCTTCAAAAGATCTTTACCAAGAAGGTTTACCCAAAAAGTGATCCGGTCTGTATGAGGGCCGTAAACATTAATTATTTTGAGCTCCTTTCCAATCCCTTCCACCAGAAAATCTCCCCCTAAGATTGAGTCAAATGCCCAAGAGTTTAAAAGTTTGATGCTTCGAGCTCTCCATCTAATGACTAAGCCACCCGACCTACCTTTGGAATCTAGACCCAGAAAAGACCAGCCTGGGAAGAGGGTGGAAATAATTTTGGTAGCCATGCCTTCGTTTGCTAGAGTTTCTTGTAAAAGAACAAAACCTGGTTGGTTTGACAAAACCAACCTCTTTAGTGTAGATTTTTTTGGGGAACTCGCCAAACCCCTGCAATTGAAAGTAAGAAGTTTCATGGGGGAACCCCTGCCTAGGTTTTCGCTGTTCTAAGCGCCCCAACAATTGAATTTTGTTTCTCAGAGGCAATGTCGACCAGTGCTCGGGATTGTGCCTTGTAGATATGGGAGTTTCTACCTCATTCCTTTTTTGTTTTCCGAATATTCGGATTTGGACCCAGCCCTCTGTGATTTGAGTTGGGAATGGAGATTGTTCTATTACGAAGTTGATATCGAATGAATGAATCCTCAGATTCCTCAGAAGATGAATCCTTAGGTGGCCATAAGATTGGGGATCCAGGCGGGGAGCCCGATTTGAAGGCAGTGTTGGGTGGAGACTGGGAAGGCGAAATCGGGGGCTTGAGAGGAGGGATTAAGGCTGAAATGATTGAGGAGGGAAAATTTTGAGGGGAACGACCATTTTCCAAACATGTAAAACTAAAATCTTAAAAAAAATCATTTATTGGTTGGGAAATAGTAAGATGCATACCTGAAAGATTGTCGAGCAAAAACTGTGGAATGGCCTCCGAACAGGCTTCTGAAGCCGACACATCTCTCCCAATCGGGACTAAAGCCAATGAGTCACCCTCTTGTGCAGTCGGTGCCTCTGCTTCTACTATTCACGATGCTGCTGGGTCACATGGAGTAGTACCCCTTGTGGTTGACCCCGAAGAGGGAGAGCTGGCACCCAAAGAGGCCGGAAGCCTCCTGTCCACTCTGTTCTTCGAAGTAGACCAATTATTCCTGCGCTCCTTCATAGTGGATTTACAATCCTTAACAATGTGCCCATACTCGTGGCACCTCCTGCAACAGAAAGGTACTCCTTCATAATCTAGGATTTGGACTCTAGTCCTTCCCAAATCTGTCAAATTAAGGAATTCCTTTAGCCCTTATCTGATGTTTAATAAAACCAGAATCCTTGCTACCGACATCTTCCTGGAATCTATGAAACTCATATCTGCAACTAAAAATTCCCCCAGGAAATTCCAAATTACTTAAAAGCATTTTTCATTCCAAAGATGAGGGGGAAGGCCCAACAGCCGAACCCAGATGGGTATGGAGTCCAATCTTTCGCTTACATCGTCGAAGGTAGGGTTCCAAAACTTCAAAAGGATTGAAGAATAGTCGATGAATCAACTTTTTTGAAGTACGACCGATGCTTGAGATTTTTCTGAAAAAACAAGCATGAACCAACCTCTAGACAAGCGACTGATTTTGGGGGGAGGGTTGTAGATCGCATCCCAATTTGCCGCAGCCAAAGCTTTTAGCGTCTTCTCACTAAATTGGCGACCATAAGCTTTCCCTACTAGGGTTTTATCTGCCATTTCTGCCACCCCTGAGAGGGTTAGATCATCACCGAGAGTAAAATTAAGATTTGTCTTGGAAGATCCAATGCACTTATTTTGTTTCCTATGCCTTGACTCGAAAGCTCCCGTAAGACCTCGATTCTGAGGTAGCTGAGTGTTGTTCCCAGACTCCCCACCAAAAACTGTGACCCATTCACTAGAGTTTGAGGGTCGTAAATTTGTTGTAATAAACCCCTCCACAATCTTTGCTAACTGATTGAAGAAATATGCTTGCTCCTCATAAGGGTAGAACAGGTATGGCACCACACCTTGATCTAGAGAAACCTAGTCTTCAAGACCTAGAGAAGAAGTAGTTGTTCCTTCACCTGGAAGTGCCACTTGGATAAACCCTTGTTCTCTCGAAAGGGAAGGAGAGCACACTGGCACCGTAGGATCCGGGAACAACCAAGAAAGGTTTGTCGTAGGCGAAGCGGGAGAAAAATCGCATTGTATGGGAGAAAGTGGGAATTTGGATGGCTGAGTATATGAACCACACCAGACTGCTGAGCCAGGAAGGGATAAAATGGAACTAGTCCGCGCCAAAGTGACCCTAGAACCCCCAGCTCCGCGCTGAGCCAGGAAAAGGCTTCTAGATCTTGCCCATGGTAGAAGCCAGAAACCCCTGAGAACTGAGAAAAGAAATCTCCATGCGATACTGGCAATATTTCCCCCTCCAGCTAGATCGTTAGGGGATGTATGGGGCTGCCAATTGTCCCCATCCAGGGCAACAATTCTCCTGGCTCGGACGAATAATCCACTACGTCATCATAGTTGGCCATAGTGGGGAAACTGCACCTCTGTATGAAAAAATGAATAGTTGCTTACCTCCTGACCGCGTCGAAGACCATCTACTGAACCCTGTGGTCAACACTGCACGAGTTTTCCAATAGACAACGACGCTTAGCCTAAGGTCCTTAGTGTTGGGCTGAAAAGAGAGTCCATATGACCACATGTGCGCTCTTCACAAGATTGCAGGCCGCATAAATTTGCGAGCCGTAGGTGCACACGGGTCATAGCCATCCCCCTGTACCTTGGTCAAATCAATTATCTAATCAAAGATATCAAATTACTAGTTTATAAAAGTTTTAATTTTGATTTTTTTTAAGGTGGTAACACTTATCATAATTTAGTTGTTTTGATAATAATACCAATTATTATTAACTACTATTTGCTTATACTAACTTATTTTCACTCATGCTTATTAAAGGAAATTTTAGATCTTATTTCAAAATCAAAATTTCAACTATTTATAACTACGATTTTGCTTTATCTACTATACTAGCACAACTACAAACTCGTGGCTGGTGAACGTCGAAAGGTTTCGGCTAGTAAAATTCCCAACACAGTAAAAATCCATACGATTAGAATTTATGGTTAATAATTAGATCAATCTGGATGACGAAAATAATGGGGATTAATTACATGGACAAAGCAATCATGGAAATGAAGCCCGAGTAAGTAAGGATGCCCCCATTCGAGCTTCTTTCATCACAACCTTCTCCACTATTGATTTTACTATTTATTCGGCCATAGGACACAACTCGCCATAAAAAAAATGGATTCAAATAATTGTAATAACTATCATCATCCGGATGGGGATGAGGAGAGGATAATGAGAATGATACTAAGAATACCTGGAGCGAAATAAGTAGCAAAAGAGGGAGAGTGAGGCAGGGTGAAATAGTTATTTCCATGATTGAATCAACAGTATAGAACTGCTAATCACATCTGTGTATCAAACTTGAAAGGAAAAAGAGATAGTAAATCTAAGTTATCTGGACGTTTATTTATATCAATCATACGTGTGCATGGACAACACTCCAGTCCACCATTGTGAGTTGAATAATGACGTAATTCAACCATGGAATAAGATAGCTCGACAATCCAATATGAAACACATGGACAATTGAAGAAATCTAAAAGTCAATCCCAAACGTGGTAATCCCAAAGGTTAATCATTTAAACGTGGCAATCATATGGTGCTATAGTAATTTCTTAATATGATTAGGTAAATGTTAAAAAGTAAACAGGTTAACAAATGCATTAAAAAATACAAGGAAGTTATGAAGAGTAAATCACATTCATTGATTTGGGAGGATGACTAAGAATATACCAACATCTTCAATTGTTAGCCATCATATTAAAATTTTAGATTAAAAAGTGATTAATTATGCCCCTCTCTAATAGGTATATGCCTTTGAACTTAATTATATATAAAAATTAAAAAAATCAATTTTATATCCTATACATATAAATTAAATTAAATTATATAAAACCTATACATATAAATTAAACTATAATATACTAAAATGTAAAAAAATAATTTTAGAACTCTAGATCATTGGTTCTAGTGAGGCGTGGAGGTTGACTCTAACTCATCGTAGTTATTCAAGGTTCTTCGAAAGTGTTCTAGAGGGTAGACTTTCACCTATAGATCTTGTACTTTTAACCTATTCTCTTGCTTGTCTCAAGACAAACTCTTAACCAAATACAATTAGTTTAAAGTAATACCCTATATATATATAAAAAAACATCTTTCTCATATAAAATTACAAAAAAAACTCAGTTTTATATATTGGAATTTTGGATGAATTTACTCATTCGTTACTTTAATACCCTATATATTTAAAAACAAAAAAAATCTCGTATAAAATTAAAAAAAAAACTCATTATTGAAAAAAACAAACTCATTATTGGAATTTTGGATGAATTTACTCATTCGTCCCTTCCATGCGGAAAGAAGATTTATTTGGTTGCATGGTAACTTGACCGACTGATTTCAGTGTTTTTGGCTTGCGGACTCCATGGATGGTAAATAGTAATGAAATCATTTGATAGATTTAAAGTGCCGTGGAGGAGGCCTCTATCATACACACACGGAGAGTATGGGTCGAATTTATTTGGAATCAAACAAATTCCTTGCCTTCTACAGGGCTTGGAGTTGCCCAGTTCGATTCGTGTCTTACTCTTCGTTCGCTGAACAAAAAATTCCGGAGAAAGACGAGCCGAATACCAAGAAAAAGAAAACCACTATTTTGGACCGGATTTCTGCAGTTATCGACAGAATTCATGACAGAAAACTCGCCGCGGATATCCGCGGCAGACCAAACGCAGTCAGGTATTTAATAACCATTTGGCATTTAAAAAAAAATTAATTGTATGTTTTCTTTAGCTGCAAATATCTCAATTACAGTTTATGTGAGAATATATGAAAAATCCGTTGACTT
>ML804304.1:0-10432 GCA_009831015.1 Picea engelmannii | reverse complement strand
TGTAAGATCCAAGCAGTTATCTGAAATGAAAGAGATCTAATGCATACATAAGAAGGTTATGATGATCAAATGTGACACATACCATGATACCTCAGACCAATTACCTCATGGAGCAAGAGCCCTTTCTGATGCAAGCCCAGGCCGGTAGTGATGGAGGCTGGTATTGTTGGCAGGACAAGTCTGGCTGAGAAGAAGAAAAGATGGGCCCTCAAGGGCCATGCTCAAGTCAATCTTCTCTCGTACTCCATGTCTAGGACCATGTGGGCCTCGAGACATGATCTCCTAGTTATCCCTAGATATCGGGGATAACAGGGACACAACCATGACATTGAGCGAAGAAGTATATATTCAAGGAGAACAAAGTATGTGGATGATTGAAAAGGATTTATAACCTCCAACCTTTGGAAAATTTAACCTTCTAAAGGAACTGAGCTAGATTTTATGGCAATTTGATTTTAGTTTATTTTGGTTAGGGTGCTAGTCTTTATGGATTCTAGGGAGTTGTAAGAAGTCGAGATAATTCTTTATTTCCATGAGTAAATGATTCAATGTAAAAGGTCCTCTATATTTTCGGTCACCACCAAAGCGTATGACAATGAACACTAGTCTATATCCCAATTTGCAACAATTATGGGCACCTTGGTGCAACAAAAGCAACAAATTGCAACTTTAGAAGTTGAATGCAATATGCTATGAAACATGGTGGTTAATTTGGGCAAAAATGCACAGTCAGGGCCTCTAATCAACAAATGTTTATGAACTCGAAGGGGAGTTAAAATAAAATGATACACTGCACGAGTTGGTTGAAGACACATAAATCGAGAATCAAGATTATGTTTTGTCAAATATAGGCCTAGAAAAGGCCACTAGTCACTGTATTTTTTGTTAAGCTTTATGTTTATTAAAGTTTTAAGAATTCTAGATGTTTTCTTTAGAATCTACATTTATAAGAAGCTTTGAGACATTTTGTCAGCTGAAATATGTAAATTCAATGTTTTGTATATAGGGATATGCCTATCTAGCATAAATATTGGACAAACAATACTATGTAATTGCACCGTGTAGCATAGCGATAACTTTTTGATAATAAAAATTTCTCGATTTCAATTATAAAACTATCAATGTGATTCAAAAATATTATAGGAGAAATCATTTACCATATAATTATAGAACAGTTCTCATTAGAAGAAGGTTATTAAAATATGTATGGTCAAATCAATTATTTAATCAAAGATATCATATCACTAGTTTATGGAAATTTTAATTAAATATATGTACGGTCAAATCAATTATTTTTTTTTCCTTAGAAAAAGCATAATTTTATTCCTTGTAAGAGACACAATTACAATTTGTAGGTGCTTCCAGAGCACAACACACCAAAAACGTGTGTAAGGATCAAGAAAGTATTTGGCTGTTGAAAGCCCGCATTGCCTTGTCTACCATTGTAGATTACAAAAATCACACCCAGAACTAGGTGGAAAGATACTATCTACATAATATGAGTCCTTTATATACTTACAAAAAAAAAAAAAAAACCACAACCTTTTTGGTTTCTTACTACCCTTTGTTGGTATCTGATATTTGTTCATAATGTCCAACCACTATAGTGTTGATGTATAATAAGATTTTTGAATAAAATGTTATGCAGAAAAAAGAGAAAAATATCCATGAAGAGGCCGAAAAAGAGAAAAATAACGTTGATCAAAACTTCTTGCAAGAGGATTTTTGTATGCCAAACTGTCTTCAATCGTGCAAGTGCCCTTGATATTCTATAAAGGGCCTATAATAAAAGGCATTTATGTCTTCCCCTTTTGTTTCAGTAATGTGCTATTGTCCCTGAGAGAGCAACAATCCCTCTTTGGACAATGAGTCTGCTACCAAGTTCCCGTCCCTGTATACATGAGAGACAACCATAGTATCAAAAGTGTCCAACAAACTAAAAATTTCCTCCAGAATAGGACAAAGAAAAATACTTTGACAAGTTTGATGTTTTCTTGTCCAATTAATGACATTCATAGAGTCCCCAAAAAATTGAATTTGTTGTATTCCTTTTTCTCTGGTGAAAAGAAGTAAAAGCTTCAATGCCATGAGTTCAACATAGTTGTTTGTCCCCCTGGCCAATCCCATTTTTAAATGAAAGCAATCGTTATCTGAAAAATATAGAACAACTTCTCCTCCACAATTGGTGTTTTGAGAGGCTCCATCGAAAAATGCCCAAAGTTTTGATGAGTCTATAACCTCTTGTTTCCTTACCTGTAAAGCTGGTGCATCTTTGGACTGGGGAAAATGGGATAGGATTGATAGGCATTGTGCTACGATTACTTCTGGAATTGAAGCATTTTCCTTAAAAATTCTTGCGTTCCTTGCTATCCAGATTCCCCATCTTATTAAGAGTGGGAGAGATTTTATCTCCTTATTTCTTGGGCCACATGTCCAGTTCTTCCAAGCCAACTCCAAAGAATTTACATTCCATATGCAATTCTATTTGAGGCTACTGGACATTTCTGTCCATACTTTCATGGTGAATAAACACGTGACGAGGACATGGAAGGTGGATTCATTTGCATTTTTACAAAGAGCACATCTCCCTGGACCTTCTATCTGACGTTTATTCAGGATTTCCCAAATTGGAATTCAATTGTTCAAGGCTGCCCACATAAGATTCTGGATTTTGGGGGGCATTTCATCTTCCAAAGGCCTTTCCACCACCATTCGGGATTTTTTTGTAAGGGGTCTATATTCAAAGCTATGTATCCCTCTTTTGGAGTATAGAAGCCTATGGGGTCTTTCTCCCACACTAATTCATCTTCTCTATCTGTGAGTCTTATATATCCTCTTCCGAGTGATACAATATAGCTTATCATCAGATCTGCATAAATCCCATTTAATACTAGAAAATTAGCATTTTTCCATCCTTGATTCCATAAATTTGTTGTAAGAGGATCAACTAGCAGAGAGAGGTAGAAGATACCTTTCCTGTGAAGTTGGTCAATTAGGTCCTCCAGAAGAATATGAGAATTCTCACACCCTGGCCAGGGATCAACTCCAATACGAAGATGATTTACTTTACCCACCCTCCAAGAAAGATTGTCCCCGACCACTGAGAACGAGAAGATCATCGCTTTCCAAATAATCGAACCATTTGTTGCAAATTTGTTTGGGTTTCTGATCCAATCTTCAATTGAAGCTGGGGAGATGTATTTTTGTGAGACTACAAGGGACCACATACTGGATACTGAAATGAGCCTCCAACAAGCCTTTGCTGCAAGGGCCTTGGAAAACAAGAAAATGTTTTTGAGTCCCCAACCTCCCACTTTGCCCATGGTTGAGTATACTTATCTACAATCACATACCAAATTAAACGAGCACAGATCCTTCTGATTTTTTTTAGCACCCCTTTGGGAATCCATGCTAGCAACATCCAATAAACTGGTATGGCTTCCAATACGGATTTGGTCAGAGTGAGTCTAGTCTACTTGCTCTAGATAACCATCTAAAGCGGACATCCATTTAATCTTTTCTCTAATTTAGTTATAAACCATTTCCAATCTTCTTTCCTATAACTGTTCAGTTTTAACTAAAAGCCCAAGTATTTTAGTCCTTTTGAAATATCCTGAAAAGTGAAGGGAAAAAATTATCTGATATACTGCCATTTCCTCTCCATCCATTTCAGAGGTAGTGATGGTTGATTTTTGGTCATTTATTATCATCCTTGTGGCCAGTCAGAACAACGATAGAATGTCATCCAGAATTTCTGCATCTCCAACTCGCCCATTGCAAAAAACAAGGACATCATCCACAAATAAGATATGAGTGATCCTCATCCTTGGTGCAGCTAGTATTCCTTGAAAAATTCTCTGCCTTGGCTATTGAGTCTATAGCTTTACTCAGTCCTTCGGCCACCAGAAGGAAAAGTAAAGGGGACAAGGGACATCCTTGACGCAGACCCCTTTCTGAGATGAAAAAGGGGTAGGTTGCCTCATTGATGAGGATTGCAAAGGAGACCAAAGAAATGCATGCCATCACCCATTTTATAAATGGGACTTGAAAATCGAGGTGAGTAAGAAGAAGTCGGATATAAGCCCAGTTCACTCTATCATAGGCTTTTGAGAGATCAATTTTTAGGATTTCTCCCTTTGATCTTGCAGTCTTTAGACTATGTAGAACTTCTTAAGATACCCCTATTGCCTTGTGTATCCGTCGCCCTTCTAAAAACCCAAATTGTTCCTTGGAAATGGCCTCTGATAGAAAAGGCTTTAGTTGATGAGCTATGATTCTGGAAATAATTTTGTAAATACAATTACACAACAAGATTGGCTTGAAGTCATCAAAAGTCCGAGGATCATTTACCTTAAGAATGATGGCAATAAAAGTAGTATTGAAGGGTCCATGGATTCTACCATTGATATGAGATTCCTCGATAACTTTTAATAGATCTATTCCGATTAGATCTAGAAACCCCCTGAAGAATTCTATTGTCCATCCATCTGGACCAGGGATTTTATCCTTCTAGAAGCTTTGTAGAGTTTCTTTAACCTCCGCTTCTGTGACTTCGACAAATAAATATTGATTCCCTTGTTCATTCACAAAACTTGGGAGATATAAAGCCACCTTTATGATTTATGCGATATTTACATGCCTGTCTGCTTTAAATAAAGACTGAAAGTGTTTTTTTCCCATATTTGCTAGACCTTCAAAGGAAGTAATGGATCTGCCCTCCTAGTCCTTTAAAATCCATATGGTGTTATCAACTCTCCTCCCTTTTGCATAGGCTTGAAAACAATTTGTATTTTCATCTCCGTTTTCTAGCCATACAACTCTGCTTTTTAGTCTCCACGTTTCCTCTTGATTCGCCAGCAGTAGTCTATGCCTGACTTCCAGCCTTTTCTTATTGTCGCGAGCCAAATCTGCCATGAACCCTGCCTCCGAATCTTCTTGTATAAGCCTCAGCTAATCCTCAATGCTTTGGAGCTCCCGTTCCTTTGCTTTCTGTTTTGCTTTTGCCCAAGAGATAACCGTTTTTTTTATTCTTTTAAGGTTTGACGCAAATTGAATACCTTCCAGAGTGTCTTCTGTATCCCTTATGTTAGTCCAATTTGACTTGAACAACTGTTGCAAGCTTTCATCTTTCAACCAAGAGGAGTTGAATTTAAAAAGGGTTGCTGGCTTTTGGGGGCCTCCTTCCATTTCAAACCAAACAGGGGAATGATATGATTCGCCTCCACTACCAATCCATTGACAAAATTGGAAAGGAAGCATCGCTAACGTTTTAGAGATCAAAAAATGATCCAACCTTTTTGCAATACGGGCCTCCCCTACCCTCATATTCCTCCAAGTGGGTAACAATTTTAAGGGGGCTATATAAATAAGTCCATTGGAGGCTAGGAGGTGACTGAAGAAACCTGCTTGGTTGTCTAGGTGGGCTGAGGGGCCCCAACTTTCAGCTTCCCCCAAGGAGAAATTTAGATCTCCTCCAAGAATTAGGAGGTCATTCTTCAAAAGATCTTTACCAAGAAGGTTTACCCAAAAAGTGATCCGGTCTGTATGAGGGCCGTAAACATTAATTATTTTGAGCTCCTTTCCAATCCCTTCCACCAGAAAATCTCCCCCTAAGATTGAGTCAAATGCCCAAGAGTTTAAAAGTTTGATGCTTCGAGCTCTCCATCTAATGACTAAGCCACCCGACCTACCTTTGGAATCTAGACCCAGAAAAGACCAGCCTGGGAAGAGGGTGGAAATAATTTTGGTAGCCATGCCTTCGTTTGCTAGAGTTTCTTGTAAAAGAACAAAACCTGGTTGGTTTGACAAAACCAACCTCTTTAGTGTAGATTTTTTTGGGGAACTCGCCAAACCCCTGCAATTGAAAGTAAGAAGTTTCATGGGGGAACCCCTGCCTAGGTTTTCGCTGTTCTAAGCGCCCCAACAATTGAATTTTGTTTCTCAGAGGCAATGTCGACCAGTGCTCGGGATTGTGCCTTGTAGATATGGGAGTTTCTACCTCATTCCTTTTTTGTTTTCCGAATATTCGGATTTGGACCCAGCCCTCTGTGATTTGAGTTGGGAATGGAGATTGTTCTATTACGAAGTTGATATCGAATGAATGAATCCTCAGATTCCTCAGAAGATGAATCCTTAGGTGGCCATAAGATTGGGGATCCAGGCGGGGAGCCCGATTTGAAGGCAGTGTTGGGTGGAGACTGGGAAGGCGAAATCGGGGGCTTGAGAGGAGGGATTAAGGCTGAAATGATTGAGGAGGGAAAATTTTGAGGGGAACGACCATTTTCCAAACATGTAAAACTAAAATCTTAAAAAAAATCATTTATTGGTTGGGAAATAGTAAGATGCATACCTGAAAGATTGTCGAGCAAAAACTGTGGAATGGCCTCCGAACAGGCTTCTGAAGCCGACACATCTCTCCCAATCGGGACTAAAGCCAATGAGTCACCCTCTTGTGCAGTCGGTGCCTCTGCTTCTACTATTCACGATGCTGCTGGGTCACATGGAGTAGTACCCCTTGTGGTTGACCCCGAAGAGGGAGAGCTGGCACCCAAAGAGGCCGGAAGCCTCCTGTCCACTCTGTTCTTCGAAGTAGACCAATTATTCCTGCGCTCCTTCATAGTGGATTTACAATCCTTAACAATGTGCCCATACTCGTGGCACCTCCTGCAACAGAAAGGTACTCCTTCATAATCTAGGATTTGGACTCTAGTCCTTCCCAAATCTGTCAAATTAAGGAATTCCTTTAGCCCTTATCTGATGTTTAATAAAACCAGAATCCTTGCTACCGACATCTTCCTGGAATCTATGAAACTCATATCTGCAACTAAAAATTCCCCCAGGAAATTCCAAATTACTTAAAAGCATTTTTCATTCCAAAGATGAGGGGGAAGGCCCAACAGCCGAACCCAGATGGGTATGGAGTCCAATCTTTCGCTTACATCGTCGAAGGTAGGGTTCCAAAACTTCAAAAGGATTGAAGAATAGTCGATGAATCAACTTTTTTGAAGTACGACCGATGCTTGAGATTTTTCTGAAAAAACAAGCATGAACCAACCTCTAGACAAGCGACTGATTTTGGGGGGAGGGTTGTAGATCGCATCCCAATTTGCCGCAGCCAAAGCTTTTAGCGTCTTCTCACTAAATTGGCGACCATAAGCTTTCCCTACTAGGGTTTTATCTGCCATTTCTGCCACCCCTGAGAGGGTTAGATCATCACCGAGAGTAAAATTAAGATTTGTCTTGGAAGATCCAATGCACTTATTTTGTTTCCTATGCCTTGACTCGAAAGCTCCCGTAAGACCTCGATTCTGAGGTAGCTGAGTGTTGTTCCCAGACTCCCCACCAAAAACTGTGACCCATTCACTAGAGTTTGAGGGTCGTAAATTTGTTGTAATAAACCCCTCCACAATCTTTGCTAACTGATTGAAGAAATATGCTTGCTCCTCATAAGGGTAGAACAGGTATGGCACCACACCTTGATCTAGAGAAACCTAGTCTTCAAGACCTAGAGAAGAAGTAGTTGTTCCTTCACCTGGAAGTGCCACTTGGATAAACCCTTGTTCTCTCGAAAGGGAAGGAGAGCACACTGGCACCGTAGGATCCGGGAACAACCAAGAAAGGTTTGTCGTAGGCGAAGCGGGAGAAAAATCGCATTGTATGGGAGAAAGTGGGAATTTGGATGGCTGAGTATATGAACCACACCAGACTGCTGAGCCAGGAAGGGATAAAATGGAACTAGTCCGCGCCAAAGTGACCCTAGAACCCCCAGCTCCGCGCTGAGCCAGGAAAAGGCTTCTAGATCTTGCCCATGGTAGAAGCCAGAAACCCCTGAGAACTGAGAAAAGAAATCTCCATGCGATACTGGCAATATTTCCCCCTCCAGCTAGATCGTTAGGGGATGTATGGGGCTGCCAATTGTCCCCATCCAGGGCAACAATTCTCCTGGCTCGGACGAATAATCCACTACGTCATCATAGTTGGCCATAGTGGGGAAACTGCACCTCTGTATGAAAAAATGAATAGTTGCTTACCTCCTGACCGCGTCGAAGACCATCTACTGAACCCTGTGGTCAACACTGCACGAGTTTTCCAATAGACAACGACGCTTAGCCTAAGGTCCTTAGTGTTGGGCTGAAAAGAGAGTCCATATGACCACATGTGCGCTCTTCACAAGATTGCAGGCCGCATAAATTT
Organism: Picea engelmannii; assembly: GCA_009831015.1. Lineage (NCBI taxonomy): Eukaryota > Viridiplantae > Streptophyta > Pinopsida > Pinales > Pinaceae > Picea > Picea engelmannii. Next base: position 2,239 of record ML804304.1, on the reverse strand, counting down.
GCGAGCCGTAGGTGCACACGGGTCATAGCCATCCCCCTGTACCTTGGTCAAATCAATTATCTAATCAAAGATATCAAATTACTAGTTTATAAAAGTTTTAATTTTGATTTTTTTTAAGGTGGTAACACTTATCATAATTTAGTTGTTTTGATAATAATACCAATTATTATTAACTACTATTTGCTTATACTAACTTATTTTCACTCATGCTTATTAAAGGAAATTTTAGATCTTATTTCAAAATCAAAATTTCAACTATTTATAACTACGATTTTGCTTTATCTACTATACTAGCACAACTACAAACTCGTGGCTGGTGAACGTCGAAAGGTTTCGGCTAGTAAAATTCCCAACACAGTAAAAATCCATACGATTAGAATTTATGGTTAATAATTAGATCAATCTGGATGACGAAAATAATGGGGATTAATTACATGGACAAAGCAATCATGGAAATGAAGCCCGAGTAAGTAAGGATGCCCCCATTCGAGCTTCTTTCATCACAACCTTCTCCACTATTGATTTTACTATTTATTCGGCCATAGGACACAACTCGCCATAAAAAAAATGGATTCAAATAATTGTAATAACTATCATCATCCGGATGGGGATGAGGAGAGGATAATGAGAATGATACTAAGAATACCTGGAGCGAAATAAGTAGCAAAAGAGGGAGAGTGAGGCAGGGTGAAATAGTTATTTCCATGATTGAATCAACAGTATAGAACTGCTAATCACATCTGTGTATCAAACTTGAAAGGAAAAAGAGATAGTAAATCTAAGTTATCTGGACGTTTATTTATATCAATCATACGTGTGCATGGACAACACTCCAGTCCACCATTGTGAGTTGAATAATGACGTAATTCAACCATGGAATAAGATAGCTCGACAATCCAATATGAAACACATGGACAATTGAAGAAATCTAAAAGTCAATCCCAAACGTGGTAATCCCAAAGGTTAATCATTTAAACGTGGCAATCATATGGTGCTATAGTAATTTCTTAATATGATTAGGTAAATGTTAAAAAGTAAACAGGTTAACAAATGCATTAAAAAATACAAGGAAGTTATGAAGAGTAAATCACATTCATTGATTTGGGAGGATGACTAAGAATATACCAACATCTTCAATTGTTAGCCATCATATTAAAATTTTAGATTAAAAAGTGATTAATTATGCCCCTCTCTAATAGGTATATGCCTTTGAACTTAATTATATATAAAAATTAAAAAAATCAATTTTATATCCTATACATATAAATTAAATTAAATTATATAAAACCTATACATATAAATTAAACTATAATATACTAAAATGTAAAAAAATAATTTTAGAACTCTAGATCATTGGTTCTAGTGAGGCGTGGAGGTTGACTCTAACTCATCGTAGTTATTCAAGGTTCTTCGAAAGTGTTCTAGAGGGTAGACTTTCACCTATAGATCTTGTACTTTTAACCTATTCTCTTGCTTGTCTCAAGACAAACTCTTAACCAAATACAATTAGTTTAAAGTAATACCCTATATATATATAAAAAAACATCTTTCTCATATAAAATTACAAAAAAAACTCAGTTTTATATATTGGAATTTTGGATGAATTTACTCATTCGTTACTTTAATACCCTATATATTTAAAAACAAAAAAAATCTCGTATAAAATTAAAAAAAAAACTCATTATTGAAAAAAACAAACTCATTATTGGAATTTTGGATGAATTTACTCATTCGTCCCTTCCATGCGGAAAGAAGATTTATTTGGTTGCATGGTAACTTGACCGACTGATTTCAGTGTTTTTGGCTTGCGGACTCCATGGATGGTAAATAGTAATGAAATCATTTGATAGATTTAAAGTGCCGTGGAGGAGGCCTCTATCATACACACACGGAGAGTATGGGTCGAATTTATTTGGAATCAAACAAATTCCTTGCCTTCTACAGGGCTTGGAGTTGCCCAGTTCGATTCGTGTCTTACTCTTCGTTCGCTGAACAAAAAATTCCGGAGAAAGACGAGCCGAATACCAAGAAAAAGAAAACCACTATTTTGGACCGGATTTCTGCAGTTATCGACAGAATTCATGACAGAAAACTCGCCGCGGATATCCGCGGCAGACCAAACGCAGTCAGGTATTTAATAACCATTTGGCATTTAAAAAAAAATTAATTGTATGTTTTCTTTAGCTGCAAATATCTCAATTACAGTTTATGTGAGAATATATGAAAAATCCGTTGACTT
>ML804303.1:230948-252443 GCA_009831015.1 Picea engelmannii | reverse complement strand
TCATCTTTTCTTCTGTTCATCACTTTAATTATTAAAGATCCAGTGAGGGTGTTATCTCGCCTTGTGAAAGTTTTCTTCAGCATTTCTGGTTGTTTCTCAGATTTTATTAAGTACAGACCCCATAGCCCAATGGATGTGTAATTTATCTCAACCAACTTTAAAAATCCTTTACAACAAAACAAAACTCGCGCCTTCACCTAGCCTAATATCTTTCAAACAAAGCTAAATTATATAGAGAGATCCCTCTCTGAAGCTGGAAGGGCTAGATCCCAGCTTTAAAAGCGGTTGGTTAAGGTTACCTTTGTAGATTTCCTCTTTTTCAACCTCTAGGAAAATTACAGAGTGATAAAAGGATTCATATGGGGACGCGTGCTTGATCTTTTTATAAAAAAGGAGAGCATGTGAGAATCCAGAATATGTGACCTACATCACAAATGTCTCACCAAAAACAACATAAGCAACACATGTATATGAAAACCAACAATTTAAGATACAAGTTACACTAACAATAGAAGAAAATGAAAATGCTAAAGAAATAAAAATAAAATATAAGGAGAAAGGGTTAGAAAGATATGTTACAAAAGGATGCCTCCATGGGCATCAAATATCATTATTGAGGAGCAATTTTAAAAGCTATCCATTCACTGGTAGATTTAACCTTTTCACTTTCCCACTGGCTGAAGTAGAAAATAATTGAACCAGCCAAGTCATTAATGTAGTAAGATCTCAGATGTATGAAAAATCTCTGTTCAGGATGACTCGTTGAAGATCCTTTTCCAAGTTTTATCAATTTGGAGTTTTTCTTGAGAACAGACCACCCAAGAAACATGTGTCTTTCTTTATTCAACCAAACTTTGAAGTTTGCTAAACCTTGTAAAATTTTGATGAATCTCTGAGTTGGGTTGTCATGGTGGAAGGTCAACCACTACTCATAATGATCTGGAATTGATAAACTTAAGTTGTCTTCCATTTTCCCATTATATGTTATTAAGTCATATGATGGTTGAGAGACTGGAATTAGAACTGTCGAGGCAACTGCTTCACTGTTTTCATCAAGGTTGTCGAAGATCTTCTCTGAAGAGATGGGTTCTTCGGGAGGAGGGTGGGGATTTGAATTATATGGATATTCAACAACTTCAAACTCAAATTCCTTTGTTTCTTCCTGAACAATTACTAACTCATCTATAATCTCTTCTGGAATTTCCAGTTGAAATTCCCTTTCTTGTTCACTGTGAATTTTTGGCTCTATAGGGTCTGAATATTCAATACAAGCTTTTGCCTCTGCAAGGTGAGCTTCCATGGCCTTTAATTGTTTTGCATAGATAAATTCCATGGCATGAATGACTTCTTTAAGTTTCTTATTGGAATCTGGTGAAGCATCTTTATTATCTGAACCGACTATCTTTATATCCAGAGGTTCCTTCTCCTTCCACTTTTCCATAAAAGAATCAATCAATTCATTGCAAGTTTTAACTTGGTTATCCTTGAGTTCCATGAACCATTCAAGATCATCATCATCAAAGGACAAGATAAACAATTTCTTTTTTATATCTTCATACAAAGCATTACAACACCATTTATTAAAGCAATGAGAGAATCTCTTAACATGACATCTAGCATCAACAACATTATTACTTTGAAAGCAAGGAAAATTTTGCAAAGCATTTTCTGGAATCACATGTGGATAACCACTTATTGCAGAAAAATCAATAGGTCTATAAAGATCATCCATTTCTAAAATAGATTTATTAAACAAAAAGGAAAAAGGAAAATGTCTACCAGAAATGGACTGGGACCCAAAAATTATTAAGGATCCTACAAGAAGAAATCTTGGCTAACTTCCTCCAAAAATATTTTCAGATTAAATGATGAAGCTTAAGAAAACCGTGAGTTCCTTCTGTAATGTCCCTTTCCAAATAAGAGCTCTAGAGAGGAGGCTTAATGGTTTAAACCTCCCCATTAGACTATAGCCAGGGCCAGAAAGGGGTAAACATGGTTACTAGAGGTCACTCCAATCAAAGGTGTTATATTTGGAAAGTGACATTGAGCTAAAAGTGGTTAAAATCACTTTTAAGCCAATTTGAGCTAAAAATAGAACAGACGAGCTAAAATATGAAGTCAACAATGAATTTGAGCTACAAGAGAAGGTTCAACGACCTAATTCATCATTATGTAGATTTTGACTTGTCATTGAGGAGAGAGGCACATCTCAGGAGAGATATTTTAGTGGATTCCAAGAGGAAGACACCAGTTGGCTGATTTCAGTGATGAGAGACACACCCTAGTCACCGGGAAGATCACCCAGGTCTTCCATCATGCTTCAGCAACAGTTACATAGGTTCCAGCAGCAAGGCCGCACTCATTCAGGGTGAGGGCGCAACTTCTGAGGAGGTTCAATGGATCGACTTGTGCCTTTTAGGAAGAGTTCAAAGATTCCCCTCCGACCCAATTGAGAGGAAGGCAAGGCGCATTGTTTTCCTAGTTTCTCATCAGATTCCGACGGAGGAATCATCTGGGGTGCATTTCTAGACTTGGGAGTGTGACACTTTGGGTGGACACATTCGGAGTTCCCGAGCGATCATCACATCAGATTTAGGTAAACCCTTTCGACCCATTTCACAGTAGGCCAAGCCTATCATTTTGAGACACATCTCAGTCGATTACGATGGTGGAATCACTAGGGCATAGTTTTCCAGTGAGAGAGGGGCGCATTCCCCCAGGGGGATCCATCCGATGTCCAGACACACCAACAGAGGGGTCGGCCAGTCACTAGAACTAAGAGATAGAGTAGGGCGCACCATTTGGGACAGTTTCTAGGCCATTCTGAGAGGTTTAGCCACCAGGGTGAACTTTCCGGACTTTCAGCAGTTACCGTGCAAGCTGCCACAGTTCCATCTCATCCATTGATCCCACAGTGCTCATCTATTATCGGGTATTATCATTTAATTTTCTTATTGTATTCCAGCTAAGATCCTTTTTTCATTTGATCTAGCCGAGTGATTCACTTTTATTCAACCGAATTTGGCATTGTACTCACAGAGATATCATAATATAAGATTTGTAGTCTTTTGTCTCATTTATCATCTATATAGTCATTTATATGTTTTAATAATGAATTATCTAGAGTAGATACATCATATTATCAATGTTTCCCAGACTAACCAAGTTAGGAACATTACACCTTCTTGCAGAATACTTTGTCAAATAATTTGAAGTGGATTCACCAGATGATCAAGTTTATTCTAAACAAACAAGAAGCATCAAACAAAGCAAAAACAAAAAGTCGTACTCTAGGAATAGAAAGATTTATCCCCGGCAACGACACCAAAAATGTTGTCACCTTTATACACACTTGGGTAACGTGGAAGAAATATTCAATCCACTTGGTGTGTCCTTAGGGGCAAGTCTCAAGTCAAGGTGTTCTCACCTAATCCTCGACTCCTCCGTCTAGGCCAACTCCTAGCAAAGCCAAGGGGGGTAGTCCCTAACAAAAAATACTAAGGCTTGAAAGCTAGTCTAAGTACAAAAGTAAATCTAGGAGTTTATTGCAAGTAAAGACAAGTATATCAAAGCAAAGCTTACACTAGCAACATATTCATTCATTCATTCATAAGATAAAAGATTTATGAAAAGAGATATCCAATACATAAGATACTTGCACAAAATGAGATAAATGATACAAATTATCTGCAAGTAATAAACCACAAGCTAATTAGATATTCCCAAATACAATGAATGAAAGTAAGTTCTTGCACAAGAAGCAAAGATATATATAAATAATAAGACCAGTGCCTTAATGAGATCGTGGGCTGCTGAATGAAACACTTGCTTTGTGATATTTCCTTTGAAAGTTTTAAAGTTCATTTAATGAGATAAATTTTATTATGCTTGAAAGTTGAAACTGAGAGTGCTTGAGAGCCAACTAAACTAATGTGTGACCTCTCCAGAGGCTATCTCTTTGGTGAGAAATATGTGGAGAACTTGTTGAAGCCCCAAAGGCTTCATCAACAAGTTCAATGAAGGTGTCGGAGGTCCAACACGATGAGAACCTAGATCTCAAAGTTCCCGTCTGACTTCACACACTTCCTTCATGCGGTTTCCCTCACATTGAGATAATATCCTTTGATATTTCCCTATTAAAACTACTCCACACTAACTAGCCCCGGTTCTGACGAGTTCCAAGGATCGAGCTAGGCTCGCAAGGGTTCAGAGCATACACCGGGGAGCTGAAGGGAAGGTTTATTTTAAACAAAAATAAAATGCTTAAAGGAAACTTGAGAAAAAAGGAAATGTTTTCTAATTACTAAATCCACATTGACCAACCTCTTTGCAGAGGAGCTGAGGGGATTTTTTTATTTTCCAACTTGAAATGCAAAACTGGAAAATAAAGATTGCAAAAAGGAAAATAATCTATGTGTTGTTGTGATTAAGATAGATAGATTGATTTGCTTTATTATTTTATCTTTAGATAGTATGAAAGCAGTAAAGTAAAGAAGCAAAATAAATCAACCAGACACCACCACACCAATCCCCCAAAGGGGGAGAAGAAACTGGGCATTATGAGGCATGCTTTTAGTACTTCCTATTACAACGAGAGCCTTGTTCTCTTTTTCTTCTTTTTAGAGATTTTTGGATCCTTATAGAATGGATCGAAAATAAAAGAAACGCTTTACAAAGGGTTCTTTATTGGTCTTGGTCTTCAAAGGTTCACTCCTAGGTTCGGTTTTCTTTTGTTTAGCCCAAAATTTGCCAGAGTATCCCCTTGTTTTATCATGGACCTTCTAAAAACCAACAAACAAATTAGTTTAATTCTACCAAAAAGGCAAAATCTAAGCTAAACATTTCCTAGAATTTTTCTTATGCAAAATGGAAATTTTTATGGGTTTTTTGACAACTTAAGGAAAGTAAATGAGACTCTTTTTACTTGTTTCTGTTTTCTGTCCCAAAACAACAAACAAAAATTACTATTTGGTTGTATTTGACTAATGAAAACAAACTCACTTTATGCCTAAAGATTTCTATGTAAAGAACTTGCAAAAGTAAAAAAAATACTTGGATCTATCCTCTAGATATTTGAAAAGTAAATCTAGATCCAAGTGTTATTGCATGCACAAATTTTTCTTGATATAACTTTGAATACTTAATTTAATTTGCATGAAACATATAAGGTAATGAACGAAGAAAAATAATTTTTTGAAGGGGAGAGAGACACTCTTGATCTTGGAACTTCCCTTGGGCAATGGGGTCCTTGGTGGAGTGAAGAGGGAAATGTCTTTGGATTTTTTTTTGAAAAGAGATGGATTGCAACCAAGCTCCACCAACTCTTCAATCCGTTGAGATCTTGCAAACTTCACAATACTTGGACAAATACGGTCAAATTCTCGGTGCTACCTGTTATCGCACAGTTTGTAGCTGGGAAGAAAGGCTATAAAGTAGGAGGCCAAACTGGCGTAATAGGAACCTATCCCACCCAATGTCACCATGATGGGGAGGTTCTTTCTCTTTAGGGAGGTAAGGCTCAGGGGAGACGTCCCCGGTGACCTGGGGTTTTGAAGAGGCTAAAGGATAATCAGACAATGACAATTTCCCCCCTTCATAGATCACCACCAGAAATAGATAGTCCGGCTTATAGCCAACAAAGATAACCAAGTAGAATCCCTACCCGAGAACCAAGCAACATTAAACTGATATATGCAGGCTTTGGTTAGTACTTCATATGTATCAATGACTATCTGATATTCAATTAAATCAATTTGAAAGTAAATGTTGATGAAGTCAATGTTTACAAAATAACAATAAAATAATGTCACTTCACCAATAAATACTAGAACGATATGGCATTCATTGTAAGAAACCAACACTTTACTCAATTTATGCCTAAAACCACATTCAATTGCTCACAAGATGAAACGTTGTTGTAATAAAGTTGAAATATCCAATAATGACGTCAACAACTTAGGGTTAGTAGGGTTAGCTAGAGTTAGGGTTAGTGTAGTTAGGGTTTCAATTCAAAAGGTTTGAGAGAGTTTAGATCAAGTTCTTCTTCAACATTTGAGGTCTTCTAGATCAGTGCCTTAGGGTTTAATGGAGTCAAGAGTGAAGGATGCACAGGTTGAAGGAGGACGTCTAAGGAATGGAGGGAAGAGCTCCGAAGTGTTGTTATGGCAGGGCCTCAGAGACAAAACCCTAGGGGAGAGAGGCTCACTCCGGTGTTGCTATGGCAAGGCTTCGTGCTCTCTCCTCCTTCCTTAGATGGAAAAAATGGCTAGCATGAAAGATAAAGTCAAGATAAGAGAGTCAAATGAGGGAGAGTGTTGCTACAACAAGGCTCTATCATCAAACCCTAGAAGAAAATGACCCTAAGTGTAGATAACCTAGGCTTGGGACATCTTCTCCTTCTTGAGCTCAAACAGGTATGGCTAGAAAAGGGAGAAAAGGAGAAAGGAGTGTAGCTGCGGCTAGGCTCTCTTTTTCCTCTTGAATGGCTGAAAATCTCTCTATCAGGGGACATGAGACAAGGACCTACTTGTGTGCTTGTCACCTAGGGTTTTTGTTTAGCAATAATCATAAATACATGCAAGAAATTAAACTACAACCATTCATTCAAGAAGTTTTGCAAAAAAATACTTACAATTCACCAAGAAATAAATGTGCAAACCCTAGTTGTAACACTTTCCTTCAAGAGAGAAACCAAAATATGCCAAAATAACCTTCCTTCAACAAGTGCGCATCACCCAATTATCCAATAACCCAAGATAGGGCGCTAATTTCAGACCTCACTAATGAGTGAGTGAGTTGTGATGATAAAATGAGAGTGAAAATCTCTCATTTATACAAAACCTTGACCTAATTTTACATTTTAGGTCAGGTAAAAGGCCGACAAGGCCAAATTATCAAAATCATATTTTTTACATTAAATTGTCAAATTAAAACCCTAATTGAGCTATAAGGAGATAAGAAGCCCCTCTAAGGGAGGCGTTCTCCCCTTGTAGGGAAAATGGGGCATCCTGGAGCAAAACGTTAGCCCTTCTTGGGCTTCTCCAACCTGCCACATGTGCCAATACTGCCCAGTCTACCTCCCAAAATGTCCATACTGTTGGATGACATCATGGCTATGATGGGTGACGTCCTAGGCCTTCCAAGGCCAACGTCCCACTGAAAAAGGGCAAATCCCCCTAGGTCAAGCTCTCTCGAGGGCCTCTGGTGGAACGTCCTCTTCTTCTCCCGTGCAAGACACTGATCCATCTCTGTCTCATCTCTGCCCCATGATGGGGTCTCAACATCCATCTGATGGGTTCTTCAGCCCCATGGAGGTCCGAAATGATCATATCCCCATGTGTATCGGTCCAAATGGTACCTGTCCGTCAGGTATGGTCCTGCACATCAAGGCTACGCCCTCCATGGGCTCATCAGTCACAGGGATCATAGCAATGTCAATCACATTTCATCATTAATATTATTAAACACATGCATAAAATCCCTAATACATCAATCAATAGCTCAAAGACGTTACACAAGGCTGCAATACAAGTCTAGGGAAAAGGACAAGGCTTCCTATTGGGCTAGTGTCCACAGAAAGAGGAAAGTTCCCAGAGAGACCTCATCCAAGCCATGTAAGTGGATGATGTGGTCAGGGGATGTCCAAGCATGTGGGTGCAGTAAGGGCCAAGGATGCAATGTGTTACCTATGGGTGCCTTTGTAGAAGGCAAGTTGTCCCTGTCATGGATGCTTTTTTTCTGAGCCCATTCTTTCCTTTATTCTTTGTATTCTTTTTATTCTTTTATTTTCTTTTTTTGTTCAAGAGCTAATCAGGGGACATTGCCTTGGCATGGTGACCAGAACTGACAGCGTTACCCACAAGTACTTTCGCAGAAATGAGAAGGTTGGCTCGTGATGAGACACCCTTTCCCTTGGCCATGTAACCAAGAGTCACTACCCTGGCGTGGTAACCAGCTAGTGTCAATGTCATACTGCTAGATACCCATGAACCGAATAGGATGGCTCTTGATGAGACCCCCTATCCTCTGATTAGGCCTTGTTTTATTATTTTTTCAGGTCCCTCTTGTTTCTTGCTGAGAAGCTTTTTTTATTGCTTTCTCGAGGATCCCTGGGTGAAGCATCTCGAGGTTTATTCTTAGGCTTTTATCTTTTACTAGCTTTCTTTTATCTTCTGGGCCTTTAGCCCCTTCTTCCCATGAGGTAAGGTGCAGTCCTGAAAATAGGTCAACCCAATGCTCGAACAAGGGGAATGGGATAGATGAGCGGGAAACAAGATGTAAAAGTGGTAGTATGATGGGAGCGGACGATGGATTTTCAAAAATCCCCCTAGTGGAAAACCAAAATCCTACAGACACAGGCTTGCTAGGGCACCCTGTCAATCCCCCCAAACATGGTCAAGTGGGAAAATATAGGATCCAAGCAATTGTTAGAGATAAAAGGAATCAGATGCATATATTCAAAGGTTTCAATGATCAAAAGTGGCACATACCATGATACCTGGACCAATTACCTCATGGAGCAAGAACCTCTTCTGATACAAAGACCAAGCCGATGGTGATGGATGTTGCTGCTGCTGCTGCTGACAAGACAAAAGATGATGGGAGAAAAAGATGGGCCCTCCAGGGCTATGCTCAGGTCAATCCTGCTCTCAATACTCCATGTCTAGGACCTGGGGGCCTCGAGACATGATCTCCTAGTTATCCCTAAAAAGTGGGGATAACACTACCTACAAAGGAGACTCAATGGAAAGATTAGTTAACATAAACACATAATGCACATTTAAGCTTCCAAAATAAGTAAGCAATAGGATTAGCAAGTCAAGCTAGATTAATAACCCTATCCTATTGAGTAATAGTACTCTTACCAAGGCCAATATCTGACAATAATTGAATAATAAGTACATGAAATAGCATCACCTCAAATCTTAGCACATGACAACCATCCACACATGAAACACACCATCAATGACCTCCAAAGTCTTTTATTCCATTCCAATAGAAAAATATTTACAAGAGCATTACATCAAAATAGCCCAACTCCCATTAGCTACAAAGGGAGGGGTCCACCTCCTTTCATAGCAATTTGGGTGAGACATCCAAAGCTAGGGCGCATGGCATGAGGGAGAGTGGGCATGGGTTGAGTGAGGATATGTGGAAGTGGAAGAGGGAGTCCACTTGGACACCTCTCCACTCACTAGAGTAGCTCGACACATAACTAGAGATAGGAACTCGCCACATGGGAGGAGTAGGTGGAGAGGGGGAGTCTCTCCCATTGGGATTGATGCCCCTCTCTAATAATCCACCACCTAAATAAAGTGAGGTCGAGTGGTAGCATAGGGATCATCTCCCTTAGCTACCTCACTCAACAACTCATCCAATACTCTAGATGACTCGCCTCCCTCCTCAGTTGACTAAAGATAAAGGGAAAACATGTCCCTAGCATGTTTCCCTATTAATAACATGCTGATTTTTATTTAATTTTACATGTATTTTTCTCGTTTTGTGAGTAAAACTCATTTTTGAGTGATAAAAATCACTTTTTTGACTCAACAAAGGGGAATAAGGGTTTAGGGGGTGCTTTGGCTTAGAAATCGAGCACACACATGACATATGACAACATCTAATGCCACTTTTATGACTTTTTTTACTTTTACAAATAAAATAATCCGTTTGCGGGAATTTTTTTATTGACTCAAAACATTAAAAAATCTAGGGGGGACTTAGCGCAATTTCCATATGACTCAATAAAGATGACCTAGCATGGTAATATAAACATTTAGACACTAGACATTGGAATTCCATGCCAAGGCCTAACCACTAGTACATACTCCAGCTTTGGAGGCGATTTGATTGAAAAAACTTAGAAATTATAGCTCGCCTAATTTCTCATGCAAGAAATAATTAATAACTGAAAAAAAAAAAAAAAAACACTCTAAAGTACATACTCATGCTCAGGTCTTGGGTGGCCAAGTATTTTACAACTTCATCATGCTAATATCATTTATTACAATTCCCCCGAGGGGAAGGAAATGCGAAAAAAGTTGGTCAAATAGACCGACTGATCTTCTGAACACTAAATTCTGAGCAATTGATTGCTTAGTCTTTGGCGGCTCAAATGCACGTCCATCCTAGTGCAATTTGGTGGATAACATGACCCAAGGTGCTAATCCACTGAAATCTAAGTATAACATTGGTGTCTCGTAGCTCCATCACATAGAAATCCTGTGCCAAATTATATCTGCCCAAGGTAAGATTCATTTGTGGAATATATTTGTCACATGGTATGGTGCATCCCCCTGCTACCTCCACTAGAAATCCCTCAAACTCAATAGTAGGGAGGTGTCTCCTATTCACCAAGGCAACATCAATAAAGTTGTGGGAGGCCCCACCATCAATAAGTACTGTGACCCTTCCCTTTTCCCTTGGAGGACTCCTCTCATCCTGAAAGTAATAAATTTTGGTACCCCGCTAATGGATGCAATAACAACTTTCTTAATTCCCATATGGTTTCACATTGTCTCTTCTTCTTCTTTCACATGTGTGGGCTCCTCTTTTGTTTGGTGCATTTCTATATTTTGAATATGGCCCACATCATCTTCCTCCTCGCTATCAGAAAGAACCTCAATGTAGTGGATCTTTCCTTTCCCCATGCATCTATACCCTAGTTCCCATGGTTCTTTACAATTATAGAATAATTGTTTTCTTCTCAACTCCCTTCTAGTAGATTCATCCAATTTCCTCTTACCTTTGTCTACAATCCTTTGATCCTTTCCCCTTGGAGCAATTGGTGGCCTTAGAATGAATTTGTTTTTAGAGGCTGCCCCTTCCAAGTCGCTAGTCCTCCAAATCACATCCTGAAGTGTATTAGGCTTAAAATCCTTGACCCATCCATGCAATGGTTCTATCAACCCTTCAGAAAAGAGAATCATCAATCTGGATTCTGACACATCTAGAACCATGACTACTATCCTATGAAATTCTTCAATGTATGCCTCAACTATGCTTTTTTGTTTAAGTTGGTTGATCTCACGAAAATGAAGTTTTGGATCCCCTTGATCAAACTTGTCTATGAGCCTTTGTGTAAAATATGCATAAGAAGTAATGTGTGCATGTCCCAAAGCAGTCATCCCATGGTACCACCACTCATGGGCCTTGCCTTCCAAGTATAGGGTGGAAAATTTGATGGCATCCATCTCCATCATGGGATTTAATTGCAAATAAGCATCCAATTTTTGTACCCATGCTTTTGCAGAAGCTTTGGATGATCCATCAAAGGTGGGAATCTCCATTTTTCCTACCTTGTGCCCCAGATCATTATTACCCCTGTGAAAATCTCTAGGCCTTCCTCTATATTTGATCCTGCAATACTCTCCCAATGAAACTTCTCTCCTGAATCCTGCACTTAAGGTTGCATGTTCCCTCTCATACTCCTCAAAGTTGTCTTCCACCTCCACACGCCCTGGAACATTGGCCTCTTGCTACTGTGTGTCTAAGAAACATGGCATGTAATGTTGATGTTTTGGTAGCTAGGGGAGGACCTTTCCCTCCTAGATGACCTTTCTTAGATGTAGAGAATATTCTGGAAGCAAGTGAACCATTAAACAGATGTGTGGAAACACTAGAAGAGAAGTCGGCCTCAAGAGAATAACATTAAAGTAATAATAGGATCTAGAAAGAGAAGTCGTCCCTACTAAGTAAAGTAACTTGGATAGACTAGTATAAATAATAAAGCGCCTAGCTCATTTGTACTCACTCTCTCTCACTTAGCAAGAAGGGCACAATTCTAAGGAGCAGTTGCAGCAACAACTAGTGCACAAGTCTAAGGAGCTGCAACTGTAGCAGAAGAAAGGCACAAGTTTGGAGAGAGTAGTGCAGTAGTTGTCGTGGAGTATTCTCAGTCTTTCTGGTATTTCTCTTTTATGATTCTCTTGGTGCAAGATACAATATCTTTGTATGGTTATTGTGCTGCTGCTGCCGCAGTTTTGTGGCTAGGGTTTATCTATTGGTTTTGGAGTAGGCTTGTCGGGATTAATCTAAGTAAAGGTTAGTGTTCTTGAGGGTGGCATATGTGAATGCTTATGGTTCGGTGACAATGAAGTAACATTGTCTACAGTTAAACGAACATACCAAAATTCTAACATGGTATCAGAGTTGGTTACCTTCAGAACAGTTTGACGCTGGAAGGAAGATCCTCAGTTTGCCCATTGTCAAGTTTGTTGAGTACTTACTGAACTCACTAAGAAGGTCGCCTAAGTAAGGCCCATCTCTTCCTTGGATCATATCTACAAATTTCTGAAGTTGAGAAATTAGGGTTTACTCATAAAACCCTTGGTCTACAGTGCTAGTTGCAGTTGTAGGGCCAATTCCTTCATGCTAGTTCCTTCGTGCCAGTTGCTTTATGCCAATTACAGCACCAGTTACAGTGCCAGTTGTAGTGAAATTTTTTGTGAAGTATTGGGACTAATTTTTGTTCTCCTAGTGCGCCTTACCCTAGGGCATCTCCAGCTAGCTTTAGATTGCAAGTTGGAGCACTTTGAAGTTTTAGGGTTCGTCGCTACTACCGGATGGTGCCGTTGTGCCAGAGGTATGTACTTGTATATGTTTAAATTGTATCACTATCTTAAGGGAGTTCGCAGGAGAAGGGATCTTTTGTTCAAGAACAAGATCAAGAAACTATAGAAGACAACCCGGGTGGGAACGACAGCAGCTAAACTCCAAGTTTGCATATCAGGTTTGATATTTTTATATTGTTGTAGTTTAAGTAAGTGTTGTAACTAGAATAGCAGTATTTAAATTCTATTATTTCTATCGCTATTGCTAGTTTAGTAAACATTTGATTATTGTTGGTACAATTACCATTAGATGAATACTCATATTAATAATGCATTTGTGTACAAGATAAATTGATCTCCTCTAGGAGATGTTCTTAGTTGTCCTTGTTTCTTGTTCTGGGCAGGCCACAGGTAATAGCTCTGAGAGGGAGCTATAATGATGGTTACAGGAAGCAACCGTTTAGATGGTCTCTAGATGAAACATGGAGCAAACCATCCAAACATAGATTTGTGCACATACATGTAATGAAGGAGAAGAGGACGAAGTCAGAACCTTTTGGCAAGAAGGATACCTTTGCAGATACAAAGTATCTCATATGGATATCGATTTAGTTGATCACTCTTTAGTTCACCAGGAAGAGTTAGTAGAGCCAGAAGGGCCTACCTAGAATCGTTGCAATGACCAAGAAGAGACCAACATGGTTCCATGATGCTTTGTAGGATGCAAAGGGGATATAGATATATGACATTGATGAGCCATATCATGTAGAGGGAGAAGATGGCTATGAATATTATATAGACTGAGAGGGAGTCAAACTTCAGAGGGAGCATGAAGACTCAGAGTGAGCCTGATCTCAGAGAGAGTCAATTACTTAGAGACTTTAATTCAGAAAGTATTCCTGCTCAGATTCAGATGGAAGAGAGAAATGTCTTCCAGGACTGACCAAAAAAAGGCTAGATTGAAGCTTTAGAGGCTTCGCAGAGATATGAGATCTCCTGGGAGGATTCCCTTGTTTCAGTGACAAAGGAGGAAGCTATTCAGAAGGATTGGGATATGGATCTTTGCCTTGGTCCCTTGACCAAAAGGGAAATCAGTGGTGACTTCCAAGTTGATCTACAAGATCAAGCATGCTGTAGATGTCAACATAAAGAAGTACAAGGAAAGGTTTGTGGCTAGAGGGTTCTCCCAGAAAGAGAGAGAAGACTATGACGAAATTTTGCTCCTGTAGAAAAATACACTTCCATTAGATCAATTGTTGTGATTGCTTCCACAATGGGATGTAAATTACAACAGATGGACGTCAAGATTGCTTTCTTGAATGGTGTAATAGAGGAATAAATGTACATAGAATAGCCACAAGGCTTCGTGATCCATGGGAAGGAGTCCCATGCATGCAGACTGAAGAAGGCCTTGTACGGACTGAAGCAAACACCCAGGGCATGGTATGCCAGGATAGATAGATATTTGATGAGCTTGGGATTTACCAAGAGTGAGGTAGATCCTAACCTCTACTATAAGGTTGAGGATGGATGCTCATTGATCTTGGTTCTATATGTAGATGATCTATTTCTAACAGGGGACGAGAACCTCTTGATGGGTGTAAGAGGGAGCTCGCTTTAGAGTTCGAGATGAAGGATCTAGGTCTGATGCATTACTTTTTGGGATTGGATGTATGGCAGAGATCAAATGAGATTTTCCTTAGCCAAGAAAAATATACTGTTGAGATCCTGAAGAAATTTAGGATGATGGAATGCAATTCCATGACCGCACCTATGATGATAAATCTGAAGCTATTGAGTGACAAATCTTCATATTTGGTGAATCCCATGATGTATAGATAGTTGATTGGATCCTTGATGTACCTGGTTAACACCAAACCAGCCATATTCTTTGCAGTGAATACTTTGAGTCAACACATGGTTGAACCTAGACAGGTACATTGGATGGCAGGAAAGCATATGTTGAGGTACCTTCGTGGTACAGTTGGATATGGATTGAGATATGTCTCAGGTGGAGATGTGAAGCTATAGGATTATACAGACTTTGACTGCGAAGGGAGTGCAGTGGATCGAAAGAGTACTTCCGGATGTTGCTTCAGTTTGAGATCGATGTGATCTCATGGTTGAGAAGGGAGTAGACATCAGTGGCACTCACTACAATAGAGGCAGAGTATATAGCAGCCAGTATTGGAAATTATGAAAGCAGTTTCTTGCATGAATTCATTCGAAACATGATGCAGAAGGGAGTTGTGAAGCTTCAGGACACATCCACAGATGAGTAGCGTTGGGAAGACATTCTCCCAGATTGGTCATGCCGATTTGACCAAGGGAGAATGATACATTCACTCACAGGATTAGCCATGCTGATTTGGCTAGTGGTGAATGGCCTAGGCATAGTCTTTCTCCTATTAGTCATGTTGATTTTACTAGGAGCGGAAAGCCTCGAGCTGTAGAATGTCCACTCTTGTTGAGAGGGAGGTGTGTTGTTTCTTCTCATGCCAGCTCACCCCTCTGGCCAAGGGTTCCCTGGATCAATCTTGCGTCTGAGGGGGTAATGCATTGTCGGACCTGATGAGAGAAGAAATATCACACGCATAGTCATGAGGACTATGGGAGTAGCTTCGTGCCACTGTATGAGACTATAACTATGGTTGATGGCATATTGTAGTAGTTGTGTGCTACTAGCTGATTGCTGCATAGTTATAGAGACATCAACTATGATTATGGATGATGGCATATTGTAGTAACTGTGTGTTACTAAATGATTGTTGCATAATCATAGGTATGACTATGGCTGAGGGCATATTGTAGTAGTTGTGTGCTACTAGTTGATTGTTGCATAGTCATACATATCCTGACTATGGATGAGGGCATATTGTAGTAACTGTGTGCTACTAGATGATTGTTGCATAATCATGGAGGTGGCAGATCCTGACTATGGCTAAGGGCATATTGTAGTAGTTGTGTGTTACTAGCTGATTGTTGCATAGTCATGGAGGTGGCAGACTATGATTATGGTTGGGGGCATATTGTAGTGGCTCTGTGCCACTAGTTGATTGCTTCATAATCATAGAGACTGGTGTATCACATGGTGGTAGCTTGTGTAGCTATCTTTTGATTGTAGGTGAGAGACATTGTGGCTCTGGATAGTAGATGTGTGCTACTTGGATTGGTTGTGCACCATTGGATAGTGGTTATGTACTACTATGGATCGACACAATTATGTTCTACTAGATGGAATTGTAGTAGTTGTGCACTACTAGTTGATCGCCATGGGGACTACCAGTTCACATTGGGAGTAGCTGAGTGCTACTTGGTTGCAGAGACTGTGACAGATTATTCGAGCTACCGATGGCATTGTGGCGGTTGTGTTCTACCAGCTAATTGCATAGTAGTCAGTGGACTACTAGATAAAGACATCATGAAAGATGCCTCCCTAGGTAGCTAAGAAGGAGCGTTGATGTTTTGGTAGCTAGGGGAGGATCTTTCCCTCCTAGGTGACCTTTCTTAGATGCAGAGAATATTCTGGAAGCAAGTGAACCATTAAATAGATGTGTGGAAACCCTAGAAGAGAAGTTGGCCTCAAGAGAATAACATTAAAGTAATAATAGGATCCAGAAAGAGAAGTCGACCCTACTAAGTAAAGTAACTTGGACAGGCTAATATAAATAAGGAAGCACCTAGATCATGTGTACTCACTCTCTCTCACTCAGCAAGAAGGGCACAAGTCTAAGGAGCAGTTGCAGCAACAACTAGTGCGCGAGTCTAAGGAGCTGCAGCTATAGTAGAAGAAAGGCGTAAGTTTGGAGAGAGTAGTGCAACAACTATCGTGGAGTATTCTCAGTCTTTTTGGTATTTCTCTTGTATGATTCTCTTGGTGCAAGGTACGATATATTTATATGGTTATTGTGCTGCTGCTGCAACATTTTTATGGCTAGGGTTGGGTTTATCTGCTAGTTCTGGAGTAGGCTTTCCGGAATTACTCTAAGTAAAGGTTAGTGTGCTCAAGGGTGGCATATGTGAATGCCTATGGTCGGGTGACAATGAAGTGACATTGTCTACGGTTAAATGAGCATACCACAATTCTAACATGTAAGGCCTGGATGTGATCCTGCTGCTCACTGGTGCCCTATTGGTTGCACCCCCAAATAGAATTTGCCCCTCAGTTAAACCCCGTGGCTAGTCTCTGTGTGATACCTTTCTCCTCCCCGAGATCCACTAGCCCCATTATTCTCTTCATTATTCTATGGTTCCTTTTTATGTACCATCTGCATGAGAAGATGTGCAATCTTGTCCTGTCCTGCTTCCAATGTTGTAACCAAGCGCTCCTGTCCCTGTTCTATATTTGTCAAGGATAATTTGATATCAGCCTGCCCCCTAGATAAGCACTCCTGTGTCTCATCCAAATGGTGTTGCATGATAAATGATGTATTTTCAATGGAGCATTGTAGTTCCTGTGTTATTCTTGCCAATTCAATTGGCACCTCCTTATCAGCACCATCTCCTATTTCATGTCTTTCCCCCATCTCTGTTTTTGGTTCCTCAATCCCTTTGTCCTTCTTTATCCTGTTGTAACCTTTCATCAGCAAATCCCCACAGGCTGGGACGATTCAAAGCTTTGATTCCACAGTAATATTCCAAAGTGGTTTTGTGTGTAATGCTTTAAGTTTTTGGTTTTTTGGTTGAGGTGTTTTGTCAAACAATTTGCACCTGTAGCTTCCTTGTTCTTATGTTGGGGTTTGATATCAAGTTTTATAGCACATATAGTTTGCATGAGAAACAATGAACTAATAGAAAACAACAATAAGAATAGCCACAAAACTCAAATTTGTATTTATTTATTATATATAGCTGACCTCAGTAGAATAGAAGAGCAGATTTGGAAATATATGGAAGAATGGAAGATGCGGTTGAAAGCACCTCCAAGATACAATATAAGAGAGAGATATTGGCTCCCCAAAGCCTCCACTAGTTGCATGCAAGGGATCTACAAGATCAATCTCTTTCCCTTCCTCCAAACACTGTATTCCTTTGGTTGAGTTGCACCCTCACTGGCTGTAGCGCACCATAGAAATTCGTTTGTCTTGTACCTGAATCAAAAAATTCATGAAATAGTTGTTATCCTATAGGGAAGAGGATGGATGGTTCATATGATGAATTTCCCTTGTTTTAGATGCCAAATATGACCCCAAAACACTAGATCTCTAACCCAAAGTACGCCCTCCTTTAGTAAATTCACCCAGCTATGATAATAAATAATCATAGGGGATGGAAACCACCAAGAGTGCTAAGAAAGGTCTCTCTAGGGATGAAAAATGTACCCAAGTATAGATATCCTCCAGAAGCCAAATCAAACTCCTTAAGATTGGACAGTGTGCCCTTCCTACAGAAAACCCTCCAATGGTTCGCCCATCTTCCCAAATGATAGCTGAGAATGATCTGATCTGAATAGAATGGTGAGGGTGGAATCTTTCACCACCTTGGCCAAGCTTGGACTAGGAAAGGAGGGATCTTTCACCTCTGTGCTAATCTCTAGGGTTTTTCTAGTCAAAACCCTCAAAACACTCAAGCTTCCAGAGCTCAAAGTTGCAAATAGAAATGAACAAGAATTAGTAAGTGAGGCGTCCTCATCCTCTTTTATACTCCAGTTACTAATTCATCACTTAAATTATTAATTGGCTTTATAAATTCTTTTCATCCATTATCTCATATTTCCTTGTTTGCCATTGTCACTTATTCTAATTTGAATTTAGCATCCTTAGTGACATATTTTGGCCACCTTATTCCCCTTTTTATATGAGACTATAACCTAGGGGGAACAACTGGGCTACTAATTCCTCAAGTAATTTGGTCATATGGAAGGGGATCTTACAATGTGCTACCCTTTGTCTGTGATGCATGGTTTTTCCAAGCCCCTTTGCCATTAAGTTATTATAGTATTTAGAAGTTGAAGCTAAAGTGGGACTTCAACCTAAGTAAGAAAAACATTTCCCACATTAAATCTACCTTGGTCATACTTGACCATGCCTCCCCAAGTTGAATATGGTATGTGGGAATTCTACCTAAGCATGAAAAACATTACCCACACATGCTCTACCTCGGTTGGCATGTTAAATTAGTTATTTGTTTTACATGTCCCTCAATTTTTGTGAGAAACATTTCATTGTTCTCAAGATACCTAGGTCGGCATCTGAAAGGTTTTATGATTGGATTTTATCTTTTGTCAGCTACAAGCCTCTAGGCCTTTAGCGTCTTCTTCCCATGAAATGAGGTACATGCCCTTCTTGGGTCAATAAGCCCAATGACCTAAAATATGGGTGTTGACCACCTATTCAACTAGGAGGTCAACTCCATGTGCCATGAAGTAATGCATCATCAGATGCTAGTATGTCGAAGATAGTTTGGTTCTACTAGGCAATTTTTGCCTCCAGCACAAATTTTGTAAGCGGGATTACCACACCCATGCGTGGGTTAATATTGTAATAAGTCTACATGGATCATGTTAGGTCAATTGCCTTAGGGTTTCTTCATTAGGAGAGTTCCTTTCGTTGAGTGTTTTTTATCTTCAGGAGGTTAATGTGGCCTAACCAGCCGGGTTAATCTCCCTTGAGTTTTTCACTCCCACCCAATAAATTATCCAAAGTGGTGAAAGACGTTCTAATGAAGTTATTCCTAGGTAGCTAGTGTTTAGGAATGTTTTAAATGACCATGTCAGACAGCACGTGAAATTTCGTGGAATTCCGTCAAGTATAGCTAGGTTTTTTTTAAGGTTCTGAATTAATTAATTAATTAATTCTGAGTATTTAATGTAAAACTTAGGTCCCGGGATTTGCAATAGGGGTATTTGTACTCAAAATAAAGCTAATGAGACCCCCTGCACCCGTGGACCAAGTTTCAACTTAGTCGGACAAGTTTTGTTAGGTTGTTTGTCTGCTTAGGAGTTTTTCGAGAAAACGACAAATTTAATTGCCAAACCCAGAACATGGGAAAATGTAATTTGTGTAATAATGGACCAAATCAAGTGAAATAAGTGGAAAATGATGAAGAGAGGACCCCACCTACCTATTCCTACCCTTTCTTACCCTTTTAAACCCACATTTAATTAAAATCAAATTTTAATTATTTCCCCTTTTAGTTCACGTCCCTTTCCCCACGTGAGCATGTAATAATGCTTTGGTTGATTTAGTAACTCATAATTAAATGAATTATGGGCTCCTCTCCCACTCCTACGCCCTTCCTCCTATCCATACACATCACCCAAGAGAGTGGACTCCACACTCCCAAAACCCACGCATCACTCCTCCACGTGAGTGTGGAAACTCTCTTAAAATAATAATGTGGTCCCTCCCTTCACGTGTGGCCTCTCCTCCTCCATTCGTATGCCACTTAGGAATGTGGCTACCACACTCCTCCACACTCACATTACGTTCCCTTTCCTCACGTAAATTTCCCCCTCACGTACTCCCTCTTCAAAAGTGGAAACTATCTCTTATCTTGTGCATGGGCCTCTCCTCCACCTATTACGTCCCATTTAGAATGTGGATGTCACACTCCTCACATCACTCACGTGTTTCCTCCTTTGATTCACGCTGTCTCCTTGAAGGCTCACGCTCCTCTTGGAAACCTACGCCCCCACTCTTGGAGAAAGCTGGAAACGTAATAATAAAAGGAAATTGCCTTAGATCAAAGAAAGCAACTCCTTCACTTGCCTAATACGCCCTTCCTTGCCTTTCTTTCTTCACCCATCATCTTCATCTTTTTCCATTTCCCTCAACCTAAAATCTTGGTATCTCATTGGCTGATTTCCCGTGAGTTGTCTTCCCTTGGATGTTTGACACATGTTGAAGATCCAAGAGGGGTCTCTTTAGCTTCTCAAGCTATTTAAGAGACCTCTCACTCCCTTATTCTTCACCTTTCAATTTTGCACTGTTATGCTACTAGTTTCTCACCATCCCATTCTCTCTATCTCTCATTATTGCCGTATTTCTTCACTAGTTTTTTTCTTGAAGGGCTTGTGGCAATTAGTTGTCACAACCTCTTCCCATTTGATAATAAAAGGAAATAGCTTTGGAGGATTCAAAGATCTCAAGACTTGTCTGGATTCTTTGCACGATTATGAGGTGAAATTGTTTTTGTTTTAAGCATTATTGTGATTATAGATAGATTGTTGGGTAAATTAGTTTACCTGGCTAGGCTTAGTGATTGTAGAATTACTAGCTTGTATGATTCGTATCTACTAGTGATAGAAATTAGTTTATATTATTAGTATTTGCAATCATCATCTATTCATCTCACGTTTTATTTAAGACTTGCAGATTACTTCAAGAGGAAGCTATTGGGATAGATCCAAGCACGAATTTACTCTTACTTCTCGTTTACACTCCAGAATATTTTCTAATTATTTCCATGCTTTTTCATTTCTGATTTTAGTAGCTAATAGGCTTAGATAGGTCAATCAAAGCACTATAATTTTGAGTGTGTTGCAGCCAGGGTTGCTGAAGCGTCCCCCCCCCCTCCGGTCCGGACCCCCGAAGCACGCTCCGAGCAGGAGCGTCCCCGAACCGTGCTCCCTCCCGCGCTCAGACCCTCTCGAATCGTGCTCCCGTCCTTTAATTCACGCTCCCTGCCGCTGCCCGAACCTCCACGCTCCCGCTCGCTCCCGGAACGCTCCCGCCCACACTCCCTAACCTACAACACTCGCTCCCGAACCCCCGAAACCGCGCTCCCAAACCCACTCGGGCGCTCCCCGAATTTGAGCTCGAAAAAGTGAAATTTTTTTGTTTTTTTTATTTTATTTTTAGTTTTTTGGCTTTGTGCGTGGGCCCTAGGGAATTTTTAGGGTTAGAGAGGGGAGATAAAGCACAATCTCTCCCTCTTCTTCCTCATTGTTTCATCTTTGAGTTGGAGTGGAGAGGGAAGGAGCTCTTGGTGTTGGCTTGGTGTT